>JAPYZA010006045.1:0-11506 GCA_030522685.1 Eupelmus azureus | reverse complement strand
AAGAGAAAATACATAAGTGATTCAGTCAAAAAATGTCTTATTTTTTTTTACATCTGTATTTGATACCCGCTATGTCTGTTTGTGTATGAAATGAAATGTGAAAAATCCCCAGTTTGCATTAAAACTCAACATATAGACAATTTTTATTAAATTATCATCAGTTTATGGTCTTTTTTTTTCTAGATAAGATGGTAAATATATTCTATTCTAGTCTAGCAAGTTTAAGTTTTTTACTAATTTTTCTCATTATATTTCTCTTAGTATAATATACATTTTCTATGTACATACTAAGTTTATAACATAAGTTTATAACTCTTTACTGCTGTGTGGATAGTTTTAAATAATAATTATTACAACAAATTATTCATATCTTCAGAATCTATACTAAACTTATTATTTATTACTTCAGAAATTTATGGGTTGTATATTAATCCAGAAACTTAATATTTTTTACTGCATGAGTTAGTATTTGAGAAATTGGGCCGAATAGTAGTATAATATGATTTAATTCTTTTTTTAATTAATATGAGAATATAAAATGGGAGTGTTTAGGATAACATTCATGTATTTAAGTACTGCTATAATTTAATTACTGCTTTAATATTCACGTACTGCTATAACTATTGAAGGAAATAGAATATTTTAATTCTGCAAAAACCAAATGAAAACTCGCTTCTTGCAGTTTTATCTTACATATTTACAGGTACATACAAGATTTTCTTGAGTTGAGTGAGAAAGGTTTAAAAAATAACGTTTATTTTCAATCTTTTTTACAAATTATCAATATTTCCTTAAAATAAAGCTAAATATATATCAATATAACTCAAGTTTTTTTTAAGCATTAGAATCTAAAACTTTAGTTTTCAACATATTTTGGCGCCTAAAAACATATTCCAAAGTTTGAGCAAAATCTGTGTTTTAGAGGCCTGGACCTCTCCTAGTTAGTTGAATGATATATTAACTTGATTTTTTCAAAATACTAGTTTGCAAATTATACATATACTTTTTATTCAGACTAACCCATTAAACAACTAACGTTTTATTAATAATTAACAAATTCATTGATCATTGTGTTGATTTAATATTATGAAGCTACATATATCCAAAATGATATTTACATATCAGACTTAGTTGCGTAGATTATTGTTTTTTATTAAATTGTTCTATTCTGATTAAATTGACCATTGGACTTTTTTTTGAGCTTCCGATATGCCGTATAGAACTTGTTTACCTTTTAGGACTTTATGAAGTACATACATGTATCACAACTGGCTTTAAAGTTTAATTTAGGATCCTAACCATGATGAGATTCGTGGTGTTAATAATGTCACTATAACTTAAAAAAAATAGAAGTCCCTGTCTGGGAAACGAATCCCACAGCTGTGACGCACAGAAGGATAAGCGATAATCCACAGTCACCGCGTTTCTCGATTTTTATTTAAGATAACATTTTTGTATCTTATTTTTATATTAAAAGAACGTACATAGTTAAAAATGTAATAATTTGAAAAGAAAAATTCATTGAAAAAATAGCCAACTTGTTTTAAAGAATCTGTAGATAAAATATCACAATGCAATGAATATAAAAGTATATGATAAATATTTTTTTATATTTTCTAAATTTAAAACAATCTAATCCACTCTCGATGATATTCACAATTCAAGGATAGAAAGACTAAAATAAAACATAAGTTTTTCTATAACTCTCGTCATGCAACAAATAACATATTCATAAAAGAGCATATACATATATAACAAGAGCAATTATCAATGGTGTTATTACTTCATAGATTTCTTGGTATTCAGTAAAAATCAATCATCCTAACCAATCGAACGTAAAACTAAACTTTTTTTATCTGAAAAGAGAGAATAATGTTCAAATTTGAAAGGATATGAAATTCATAAAAAATAATATTTTTTAAGAAACTACAATTAATATAAAACATAAACTCATATTAAATTAATTATCAAAAATTCTAAAGTTTTTCCGCAATAGTAAAATCCGTTTTATAGAAATAAAAGGCAAATATTGAGACGAGTTATCGATACTATACTATGAGATCAGTAATATTAAAAATAAGGTTTTGAATAGTCATACTTACACATGCACGTTATATAGTTAATATCTTTTACCCACTAAAAGTAAATTTTATCCGATTAAATGTTTTATAATTTAAGTATCACATCTTAGAGAATTTTGCAGGGGCTTTGAAACTTGAACCAACATTTTTTAAAATATACACGATTTTTTATTTTTTCAATTGTTTAGAAAAGAATGTATATATGTAAAATATAAAAGATTTTCTCTTTGTTTTCTATACAGTAGAATTTTCAATTTAGAAATTGTATATTAATTTTTTTAAAACGCAGAGATAATTTTGAGATACTTTGAACTAAACTTTTAAATAGTTTTTACAAAATTAATATAATATTTCTAGTTTTTACACTGTACTGACTTAAAATTAGAAGAATATTTTGAAAGTTTTTTTAAGAATGAGCCCTCATAGATTTCTCTAACTTAACTGTGATCGAGGTTATAAAACTTTTTGCAGCTGGTAAAATTTTAATAACGAAAGTTATTAATTATTTATAAATATAAAAAGCACTATCCAATATTTTTTATAAAGTTACGAGTGCAAACTATAAGAAGATTAAATATATAAGAAGTTGATTTTAAAATTAGTAAACGGACAATTAGTAACGAGGGTGAAAAGCAAGCACGAGATTGAAATCATTTTCTTTCTCAGTTATCAAACATAATTTTTTCGACGTGCGTAAAGCTACTTTTAATCCACGCATTTCTCCGAATGAACACAAAAACGTGTTTCGCGCAAGGAATGCGAAAAATTTAATGTCCTTAACAAAGTTTTAAAAGTTAATTATACATCGAAAGAAGAAATTAATAACTCTATTTTTATTCTATACATTTCTCAGTATCCATTTACTCTACATGTTTCTTCGTATCCAACGCGAAAAGGGATGTGCAATTAACAACTCAGCTTTTACTCTAAGCATTTCTTTGTAACCATTTAATCTATAGATTTCTCCGTATCAATCGAAAGCCAATTACACTAATGATTGCAAAAGGAAAATGACAATTTTTCTGATTTATAAAATAACTTATTCCGGGTTACAGAACTTGATGAAACTTTGGGATATGTTTGAAATGCCAATAAATAAATATAGTTTCATTGTAAATAAAATATGAACAGTTTATAATATTATACATCAAAAACGATGCTTTTTTTAATTTTCTACACGTATTTTTCAGGTTATACAAAATGTATCTTGATTTTGATTTTTCTCAAATTTTTTCAACATAATTTACAAGATAAAATAATTATTTGAATTCACCGTGAGTTGTTTTGTTAGTTGAGTTGCGCCTTATTACACTATTTCATCATTTTTAGGGTATGCGCACTTTTACACGAATAACAATAGAAGAAAATCCATTGTACAGAAGCTTTAACTGCTGCCTTAGATAACATATACGTAGTAAAATGAATAATATTGATTTTGATTTGGACAATATACTAACTGTTTACAACAATGATTACTTTAGTCTAATCAAAAAATTTCAGACAACTATAGGTATATGGCCTTATCAATCAGGATATGGGTCGTTGATTCGACGTTACATAGCAGTCAGTATGTTAATGAGTGTGCATATCCCGTTTGTAAGTTTTAATTTAATAAGTATGCATGTACATTCACAGAAGATTTAAATTTTTTGATATACGATATACAACCATAACATTTTATATTTTACTTAATTTCTAAGCTTAGGGGATGAAAACTTTAACCTAACCTTTTTATATGTTCCCGCGACTTTAGAAGACCAATTTTTTTGGAATCGCTTTGTTTTTGAGAGCTTTTTTCAATGATACGAGTTTTGTACGTTGGCCATTTTCAATAGGGTTGCTGGCGGACTCCTTTATTCTATAATAATCAAAAGACAATATTCCAAAAGTTAAAAATATTATTGTATTATAGTAATTAAAAAAGGCTTATTATACTAAATATAATATGATGAAAATAAGAAGTTGTTAATAATCTTCTGTGTATTTTATGTCATTACTTAAAGTTTATGATATTTAGTATTTTTACTGTATTTACTTAGATTAACGGTGCAAGAAAATGGTGTGGAATAAATATAAACACATGTTGTGAAAATTTAGTAGCAGGATTCTTTATTTTCGTCGTTTTTTCAAAATTAGCAGTCACTATAGCTTGTGAAAATAAGGTATTGAGTACATTCTCTAGAGATAATGTTTTTAAGTAACAACTTAATTTCAAGTTAGGTATAACTTTTGTAAATTACAAATCATTTTTTAATATTTTTACCTTTGATATACTGAGCACGGTCAAGTTCTATTATATATAAAAACGAGACTAGTCTTGTTACGATACATGCAACTTCAAAACGCTCATCATTTTGCGGCATATTAGTGTCTCACAAAAACCCTCGGCCATCAAATAAACTAAAGTAAAATACGGTCATCTTTTTCTGAGATTAATCATAAATTTTTCGCTCTTTTTATTTTCGGCGACAAAAGTATATAAAATCTCATTTGAAAAGACGGTCTAGGAACGACGTTAAAAATTACGCGAAAGATCAAAACTAAGATAACGGCTGAATTCCTTGTTGAAAATTACGTATAATATTATATCTTCGAACCTTTTTTGATCCCCTGAGATTTATTGAAATTTTCATACTTTTTCCTACCCATTAAGTTATGTAATAGCATTCTAGCACACCATTGCCTGCAAATACTATGTAACAAAGCTTGATACATACTTCATGAGTGTATAATATATTATTTGAAATTTTTCTAATATTTGTTTATTTCTTGAATAGCTTAAAAAAGTATATCAACAGTTGGCTATAAACTGGTTAACTTTAACAGATCCGGAAGAGCAAGCAATAATGATAGATTACGCTAAATTAGCAAAAATAAAAGCTATCATTTATCTTGGTACAAATATTTTTCAATTTTATAAACGTTATTTATCAATTATTAATTTAATTCAATTTAATTATTTGTCTTTTTTTAAAAAATAGTAAGTCTTCGTAAATTTTTCTAGGTTTCTGTAAATTTTCGTAACTTACTGTAACTTTCTGCAATTTTTCAATCGATTTCAGACACACTTTACTATTTATTAAAATAATTTGCGAAAATATACAAAAAGTAAAAGAAACTAATAGAAACATACAATTCCTAAAGATTGCAATTTTTTTACTCAAAAAACATTTTACACATTAAGCACAGTTCTCCTCCAGAATAAAGTCAAGCTCGGGCTTGTAGGGGAATATGACTTTCTTGGAATAGGGTTCCCCCACTCTAACTTTAAGTCTCTGGCTGTTGTGTTTTAATTTTGTATAAAAAAACATAATTTCTTACATTTACTTTTTTTGCATATAAGTAAAATCATTAAAGGATTCTGGAGGAATTACGCAATTGCAAGAAATTATAAGATTTTTTTTTAATTTTTGGAACACTTTTTAAGAAATCATGAATACAATAAATCTTACAGAATCTGACAGAATCTTACAGAAACTTACAAGAACTTACAAAAAGTTACAAATACTTCCAAATACAGAAACTTACAAGAACTTATAATTTCTATTAAATAAATTTCAGAATTGTAAAATTTGTAAGATTTTGTAAATTTTTATAAGAAATTGTACGAAGTGTCCAATATTGATACAAAACGTAGGTACAAGATGTTATAGAAACTTACAGAAACTTACAAAAACGTATGATTTCTCACAAGTGTATTTCCATTAGGGATGATAGACTAAATCACAGAAAAAAATTACAATGATTATTTATTAAACAAACAAGCTTCTATTTTGATCGAAAATATTATTCAATCTTATAAGAAATTCTAAAAAATACAATTATTTAAATTTTTAATTATTTTTAGTATACATTTGTGCTGGAGGATTTTCATTTACCCATTTGCCTATGGTACCTGTAGTTCTTAATCTTATAATGCCGCTAAATGAATCTCGTGAAAAAATATTATTCGTAAATGCTGAATACATAGTAGATCCGTTTGAGCATTACTATAAGATTTATATGTATCTTACGACATGTACTGTTTTTGGAGTTATTGCTCTTGCTAGCGTCGATACTACTTATACCATAGTAGCTCATCAAACTCTTGGCGCTTTTTCTGTTGTCAAGTAAGTTTCTTATAATATAAAGTTTATAAATATTTGATTGTCTTCACGAAATAAAATTCATCCAAAATACGTGTTTAATTAAGTTTTTTGATGCTATGAACTAAGAACATTTTCTAAACTCTTGTCGTTGTTCAAAATCACTGCACGATTTAGATCTTTAAGATTTGAAAGCTTACGAAACAGTTTGTATGGATTCAAATTGGATTCCGGTTTTGCCCGAATTCACGAGCACGCCTGCAAGCTCGCCCGAGCTTCTTCGGCTCATGAGCTCGCGAGCCCAAATGCGAGCTCACGGGTCGGCTCGAGCGAGCTTTTGCACTGGCCTATAAAAAACCCATCATTCAGCTATCTTAAAAAAGAACTGATTTATACGGACGGCAGAAAGATAAAAATGAAATTTTTAGAATTAATTGTAATTTAATATTTAACAAGGACCCCTGATTTAGAAAATTAAAGTATATAAGTTAATGTTAAATAAATTTTATTTTATTTTTAATTATGATTTTTAGACATCGACTTATAAAGGCAACTTTATCTTATAATCCGAGATTAAATTCTGATTATAATAAAATTCTACAAGCTGTGTATTTGCATAAGCATGTTTTAGAGTTGAGTAAAAAGTTTTAAATTTCTATTCTTTTTAATTTCTTCGTGCATGTACTCATGTGTACATGAACACTTGTTTGTATAAAGTCTCATTAACATAAAATTAAAAAATCAAATTTTTCCAATTAATTGTTCCAATTAATTTAATTTTCAACTATAAATTTTGAAATTAATTTTCAGTAAAAATGTTCACATTAAAATCTTCAGATGTTTTCCACAAAATCTATAAAACAATAAAGTTTTAAGAAATTTTTTACGATATTCTGGTTATGATTGCTATCACATCAAAGTTTATAATTTTTAATGCTTTTTCATTTTCAATAGTTTTGAATTTACAACTGTTTATATTTATTTAGGTTTGTAACATTAATTGAGGCTTCATATTCAGGATTATTTCTTTTAATAATTATGTGTTCTGTACTCACGGTTAGTGCATGTGCAGTTGTTGTAAGTAAAAATAAAAAAAAATTACATTGCGTTTAACTATGGATTTAAATAGTTTAAATTTCATAATATAAGATGATAAATTTATTATTAACTTTAAAATAAAGTTGATTTTATTTTCTGATTACAGGGTATAAGTACTATTTTTGATACCAAAATCATTATGGATACAACGAGAGTAGTGCTAGGTGCATTCGGCGTTTTGGTACATTTATTTTACCTTAGTTGGCCTGGTCAAATTCTCATAGACCAGAGTCATGACTTATACGTATCGATGTGAGTATATTTTTTTCAAATACGAATATAATATTTTAAAATCGGCCGTCTCGTTATTAGGTAAACATCATATCTACGGGACAAACTAATTTTTATGAAAATTTTGAAGAAGATTACGGGCACATAAAAGTTATGACTAATTATTCCATGACAAACTTAAAAACATTATAACACTGCAGCTTATATTTAAAAATTCTAGATTAGATATCTATGGCTTGCCAGAATAACCAAATAAGTCACAATTTTTGAAAATTAAATTTAAACCATTTTTATGGACTCTTCTTTCATATAGAATTCTATTCAGTCTTTCTGAAAAGTTGATATTTCAAAGAGATATATCACATTAGCTCTAAGCGAATAAGTCCATTTTTCCACAATTGCTTCCCAACTTTTCGAATAATTCGACTTGCATAAACAAAATTTTAATTCCTTTTATTTATCTAGATTTAACATGTTTTCTACTAATCTTGGTTATCCGTTTCAAATATATAAATATAAAACTAATATAAAACATTTTTTTTTATACATTTAATGCTATTATTATTTGTAACTTTTTTAAAATTATGAATAGGTTTGTTCTAAAAAATGAAGTAATTTGTTCTCTTATTAGATATTCAAATGAATGGTATAACATTTCACAAAGAGGAAAGAAAATGTTAAATATTATTATGTTAAAATGCATGAAACCTTGTACGTTCACCGCAGGGGGATTGTATGTTATGAATTTTGAAAATTTCGGCGGAGTAAGATTCATATTGAAAATATTAATTTTATTAAATTATAGAAAAAATTTGTTACAAACATATTTTATTTTAGATCGTTAAAACTACTATTACTTACGTTACTGTAGCAGTGTCATTTAGAGAATAATTTAAGGATTAGTTGGGTAAAATTTATGTCTTCAGACATTGGAGAATTTAATTATCACATATGAAAAGCTACACAAAACACAATCCTTATTTTGTATTCGCTTCTAATGTCATTTTATTTTATTTCTTACCCGTAGTTCATCATGCAGAAAACATGGCAAAATTTGATAGTCTTCTTAAGTATCATGTAGATATTGTTACGACTTCATCCAATAAGAAGAGAAAGATCTTTTAAAGATTTTAGATAAAATATTGTTTAATCCAAGATCTAGATCTCTCAAAATAGATACAAATAAATAATAAAAAGTTAACATTATTTTCTAAATAAATTTTTTTTATTTAAATAATTATCAAAACTGATTGATCTTTATAGTTAAAAGCTGTTATACGTACAAACAAGTGAAAATACATATTTTTTAGAGATAAAAATCAAGATACTTTTTTAAGATTAGTTTTATGTAATATTTTGTTTTTCATTACTTTTAGGATTTAGTTTTAAATATAATCGACTTCAAGCAGAATTTGTGACACGCGAATTAACACTATAATACTACTAAATTTACTTTACCAACTTTTAATTTACCTTTGTTGACAGTAATCTATCTTGTTCGGAGATTACAGTGATACCATACAGAATAACTTTTTTGCTGCTGCTATAATATTAACATTCATAACTTAACACTCATATGACAAAAAATATCTGGTATCTATTTTCATAAATATTCTATTCACGATATTCTGGATCAATTGTCACCGCTGCTCGCCGAGCAGGATGACGAACAGGCTTTCTTATGGTGCTTCGCCGGGCTGATGGCCGCAACGTGCATGCCCATCGACGTCGATATGGACCGCAATCTCAGGGATCTGCTTAGAATCATGATGCCGATTCCCACCTCCAGCGGCTTATCGACGTGCTCTATACTCTTCTGTCGTCAATGGATACTGTTGTGAGTATTTTTGGTATTTAAGCGAACCTAATTTCATGTTTTTCGATAAAAAGCACAAAAACTTTTATTAAACTGATTCTAATCCTATATTTGTACCCAGTTAATATATTCATAATTGTTATATTTAAACGACTGAAAATCAGCTACACATATTATGTGTAATTTTATTTCCCTTAGTTAAAATTATTACGATACATCGAAATTTACATAAAAGCTATACAAATTTTGTATTTTCTAAAATAAAATTTACACAAATATAAAATTTTCTATACTCTTTAAAGATCAAATTTAAGAGTATAATAAGTAACGCTAATAATCTGAAAAAATAAATTTATAATTAAACAAAAGTAACTGAGTAATATTTGAATAAAAGTAAAATATTTAAATAGTATAATATTAAATAATTTTATACATAAAAGATCTTAAATTCAAAGTATTCTGCATAACTACTTAAGATTTAATTTTAAAGTAACCCTTTTATGCAGTCCATACCCTGTACTTTAATAATTCTGTTTTTATGCATATATTACTCTTGGCACTAAGGCCAATGAACCTAAACGTAAGGTCTGCAGTAATTAAAACTCTCGATCAATATTAGCTTTAAAATACTTTTTCTGAATTTTCAAACTTATAGCTTTTTTATGCATTTACTTAATGACTAAATAAATACATTTATTACAAAAATATGGAATAAAAATATTATAATTTGCAGATTTATTTGTTAATCAGATTAATTAGAAATTTTGCAAATTAAAAACTGTTAGAATTTAGTTGTATTCTGTACCACTTCTTTGTATCACTTCTTTGTATTTTATTATACTCTTTAAATAGATTATATCTTTAATGCATAGTATTATGCATAACTAATAAAGTTGAAATTATAAGGAAACCCTTTATTGAAGCCTATAATCTGTGCATTAATAATTCTGCTTTTATACATGCAACTCTTTGCACTGACATCAATACACCTAAAAGCTGTTAATCAATATTAGTTTGTTTTGAAATTATATTTCTAAATCTAAATTGTTAGACTAATAACTTTTTATGCATTTACTTAAATAAAACAAAATGAAAAATTGAATACAAAATTAAATTTTGACAATCATTTTCATTCAAAAACTTCTACAATAACAGGTAGAAATAGGCCGTTTTTCATGTTTTTAAATAGGTGTATCGAGGCTTTTATGTCGTTTTAGAGCTTAATATTATAATTCGGTGAATAGATTAATATTTTTAAAGGGCAGGAAAAATGGCAGACCTGGGGCAGACTTTTTAAAAAAAAAAGTATTTTTTGACCTATATATTGGATGGCGGGCCACTGCCTCGCGCGCTCGTGCGCGAGGCTCCCTCGATGTGGCTGCAGCTGTGGCTTGCGGACGTTAGCCACACGTGCAATGACCACTGCGTGCAAAGTGACCCGGTACACAACAGGAGGACTTATGGCCTTCCTGAGAATCCAACCGAAGGTTTTCCCGACAAATATGTTAAGCTTCCTTTAAAGAAAATATTAAAATAAACGGTATTTTTCAAATCTTTTTTATTCAGCAAAGGAAAACCTTGTATGCAACTGTAGATGCATTAAAGTAAACGAAAGTAAACGTGCTTTAATCTGCTTTTTGTAGAATTAAAATATACTATTTTCTTCAATCGTTACAGCAGGCGTCAGACCAATCTCGAGATATTTATACTTAACTTATATAAAGAGAAGCGCAACGTAATGATGGCTCCCCCCGCTTGGGACCTTTTTACGTGGTTTGACCGGAGGCTCCAAAGTTGATGATCCAGATCAGTGGAGTCTGCAGGCCCTGACGTTAGTGGGATCCTTTGATATCTTTACTCGTGAAATGTCGCAGCTCTCCAACCACACAGATCAAATCGAACTGGCCTCGTAGCGACTTCGGTGTTTACGGCAGGTCCGATCCCAAGCGAGAGAGGCCGGAGGTCAGAATGCACGCGGTTTTATATTCGCGGTATCCTTAATAATTGGCCGCCTAACCGCCCTAAATGCCTCTCATCGATAACTTATCGGCGCGAGATAATAGTTCATTTCGAATACGATGGTTACCATATATATTCTTAAATGGTTAGGAATTTTATTGATCGTTGACGAACAAATGATGTTACTAGTTATTAAAATAATTCTTTATTAAAGTCGACGTTTCGGGAGATTATTC
>JAPYZA010006044.1:0-11508 GCA_030522685.1 Eupelmus azureus | reverse complement strand
GAGAGAGACGCTATATTAACCCTAATGGCTCGCGAGGATATAAAGCACATCCCGCGCATACACTAACTCGTTATTATTGCCGCATAAATAACGCGATAATCCCGGCAGTAGCGCTCCGCCGATGGAAGGGACAACGCTGCAGATCTGCCTGAGTGTAGTAGGTGAGACGAGCCCCTCTCTCTCTCTCTCTCTCTCTCTCTCTCTCTTTCTCTTTCCCTTTCTCGTCTCCCCGCCGCGACTGTACGGGTACTTTGCGCGCTAGTGAGAAGCGCCGAGCGCTATGCGTCACTCGGCAGTAAAACTTTAGGACTGGTGAGCTTGCGTCTGCGTATGGGTATGACTTTTTATGCGCGACTTTTCCCGGAGAGCTTACTTTTTTGGAGGAGTTTGGCTTTTCCGTTGCTGTCGGGATAATTCGTAAATAGATTTTTATGAGCTGGCCGAGCTTTCTATAGCTTGTCACTATAAGATTTGCTGGGAATCGTCCGCTTATAACTTTAATTTCGCACTTCGCAAACAAGCCGGACAGGCCTTAATATTTCAATATCCCGAGAACGAGGCAATCCTAATAAAAGCGCCTCGCTGACGGAAGCCGGCGCAATATGCAGTTAGACATTCGTGCGCGGAGTCACGCGCGCGCAAGAGAGCCCCGTATAAAGCTGGCGCCTTTATCCAAAACAAAAATATCGCCATCCGTCGCATAAAAAATAACGACGCCCGCTCCCGGCGCCAGCAGTCCGGGAGGGAAACAGTCCTGCAGCTCTCTCTCACATCCATAACGATCTCCATGCGCATCAGCGCCGATTCTCTCCCATCCTCGCACTCTCTCTCTCTCTCAAAACTGCCGCGATCTTAATTCAGTAATAAAGTCCGGGGACGCGCGATGAAAGTAACATGAGTCCCGATCGATCGAGATCAGATTCGATGTGAAAGGATGGCCGTTCATTCGCGCGCGCGCGCCCCACGAAAAGCGGCTTCAGGGCGAGCTTGCGCCTGTCTCCTGTAGGTATAGCTGGGCTCTCGCGGCTGCCGGCAGCGCGTCAATAAGCGTCCATCAAGCGTAATGGCAGCCGAGCGCCACCTCGGATGCATTTAGATGGCTGTTTAGCCACCCCCGGGCCGCGTTGTCTCTGCCTGATATACCTTGTCTCTTGCCGCCCCTCGCACCCTCGGCTCCAGCGACAGCGACTCGCTATACACACCTTCGAGCCCTATACCGGCTCTTCTGGTTGGGAGCTGCTGGGCTGGCTCGTTTTACGCGCGTTAGGAGTGAACATGTGTACTAAGGTGGCTGTGGGTGTGGGTGAGTTTGTGGGGTATTTTTTAGGGAGGGGGTGTGAGGGTTTTAGTAGGCTGGGATAGGGTTTTATTTGCAGTTTTTACTATTATGATTAGGATATGGTTGGTGCAAGTCGTTTTGGAGTGGGATCCTCTGTGAATCTTGACTTACACTTTTATGTTTTTTTTTCATATAGAAGATTGATATTTTGATTGTGATTTCGACGAGCAAAATTTATTTTTAGAAATTCTAGCATATTGGATATTATTAGGATATAATTTCAAATATAAAAATGGCCAAATTATTATACAGTTTATATTAAATATTTTTTATAGAATTAATTTGACAACATATCTTTTTTTAATGTTATCATTTCTAAATAAGTTACAAATTATGGATTTATAAAAAATTAAACTAAATTTTAGATTTAACTTGACGAAATCATCTTTATCATTTAATAGTCTCCTCGATTCATAGCCTAAAGCAATCTATTTTCCTATAATTTTATGCTCTCTTTATACACTTCTTATTTTCCATTTCAGCGCGATAATTATATAATTAGGTATTAAGTTAGTCATTCTCAGTTTCTCTTTTCCTCTCTCTTTTCGATCCGTTCCTTAGCCTCCCCCCTCTCCCTATTTCTCTCTTTCTCTCTTACGCTCTCTTTCTTCGTCTCTTCACAAGCGTCCGCGCGGTAGCTTTCTTGGGATTTTCGAGAAGGCCGTTCAATTGGCTCGCAGAAATTACCTCGTAAATAGCGTCACTATCACTAATGAGGACTGCCAAGCTGAGAAACTCATTGGTGGAGTTTGCAAATTTCGCGAAATATGGCTAATATCGTTGGCCTTTAATCGCTTTTTAGCAGGCACTCTTTTTGATAGAAAGAGAGAAAGAGAAAAAGGATTCGTTATTTATAGACAATGCCGTCTAAGCCTTAAATAAACGTTAGCCCTTGCGGTAAAATGCAATATTAATATCTTCTCTTTATGTTTGATTAAAAATAAAAATGAAAATATACGCTTTTATTAACTCAAAAGATTTTATTAACTTCAAATTCAAATAAAACAAAGCAACTTGACTCGAAATAAAATTCTACTACACACATCATTATTAAAAAATCTCCCAACACCCCGAAAAATTATCCAAAAACCACAAAATTTCATCAACATCAACTCCTTTCCACCCGACCACCGCAAAAATCCACTCCTCCTCGTCCTTAAACAAAAACCCAAGCCCCAATCAATAGCCCCGTCCACCCTCTTTTCCGCCGCGCTCACCTAAACTCCCTTAAATCACCGGCGCGCTAAGCCGCGCCGCAGAGAAGTGCATCATAGCCAGCCTCGGCGCTCTACCCTCTCCGTATAAAACACTGCCTATACCTCAGATCGGCATCGACGTGTATCCGCGTGATTGGTGTGTCTCTCTGGGTATTATACGCGCGGCGCACAAAGAAAAACGCGCGGCAAACAAAAAGGAGAAAAAAGAAGGAAGCGACCGCGGGAGAATCGGCAAAAATGGCAGGGGATCGGATTAAGGGCGTTATTAACGGACCGGCGCTCGCTTTCTGTGAAAGATATGTGCGCGCGCGGATGCCGCGGCCGCCTGGAATGCACCGATATGTATAAATACATATGTACGTCGGCTGGAGGTGGCTGCGCAGGAGTGTAAATAAAATGAGCGTTTTACGGGACGGGCGAGGGGGGAGGCTGAATCGAAAGGAAATCTCGCTGTTTCTCTCTTTTCTCGCCTACTACTGTCTTTCTCTCTTTCGCTCTTTCTCGCTTTGGCTTTGGTGCTCGGCTGGTTTTATGGTGCGTTTTTTTCACGTCTATGTTTCTTTGTTTACTCTTATGCTTATATTTTTTTTTGACGTGAAGTGATTAGGTATTTCGTCATTTTAAATGGTGTGTCAATTATTTTTTCATATTGTAGTGCAATAATTTCTTATAAGAATCATTGTTAGAAAATCAGATTTAACTGATAAAGAGGCCCAACAACACTAATGCTTACAAACATGCATAAATAAATACATTTTTAAATCCAACCCCAACGACATAAATCACACAAGACACTCAAAACTTCCACCGCAATCAATTTCCTCGATTTCCCTACCGATCTCCCAAAGCAAAACGAAAATCCCCTCAAACGAATCTAAAATGATAATTTTCATCGTCGCCTATCTCATCGTCCCCCAGCGATTTGGATATCGATTTGCATAGCGATACAGCCAGCCATAGTCGCACTTTAGGATCTACAGAGTTTCGAAATTTTTCCTCTCCACCTGGATACCTCCGAGCCCTGAGCTCCCATATACGCAAACACACGGGCCGGCACGCAAAACCGGATGCGCTTGTAGAGCTCGCGATCGACGCTTGCGCGCGCCTAATGGTAATGATGCCCTCGGCGGCTCGGACCTAATGGCATTTACATTTACTAGAAATCAATGGGACGAGAGTAAGAGAGAAGGAGAGAGAGAAAAACACAATTATAAATCAGCGCTCGCCGGTACGAGAAACAGAAAACCAGGGAGAGAGAGAGAAAGAGGGGGATAAGAGCTGGGTATAAATTAAAGAGGCAAGGTAGGAGGAGGGAGGGGGGAGAGTGACAAGTTGACTGGCTATGCAAATCTTAATATGCCGAGGGTTTTTCGCGAGCTTCTCCTTTTGGCGCGCGCGAGCGGCGCGTTTTCTCGTTTTGCAAATACTACTGCTATTGGTTGTACATAAAGTACATTGATTAGTGATGTTTCCGTAATTTATTTTGCGGTGAGCTCGCGCAAGCGCGCGCCGCGTTTCTATAGCCCCGTCGCCTCTTCTTCGTATTTTCTTATCGCTTAAACGCTCTTATAATGCGCGTTATTTATTAAAGGAGGAAAATGAATTGAGTTTCGGTTGGAGAGGCCGCGAGAATATTTAACACTTGTCTTTTTAATCCTTGATGATGAGCGTCTTTTTTTCGGGACGTTAATGAAACGAGTTCAGAGTCGAATTAACGAAATTTTGAGGAATGTTTGTTAATACGTTGTTGGTTAACTTTGATTTATTTTAAGTGTAATAATCCTATAACGTAAAAATATAATATCGGTCTTTAATTTTATAAAAGATATTGTCAAAATACATAGTGTAATTTTTAATTACTCAATCAGCATATAAAAACATCTTTTTTCAAACCAGAATCCTAATATCCCACGCCTATACTCTCACAAAACACCAACCGATCTTCAATACCTTTCCAACCGCCTCCGTCCTCCTCTTATCTCTACTAAAATAGACAAGGCTCAAGATAAGCAGCGCAAGCGTATATAACCACCTCGGCCCAGCTTAATGAAACGCGCGAATCCCAACGAGAGGAAGCAAAAGAAAAAAAAAGAGAGGCACGAATGTGGGCCGTAATGTGCGCCGGACTGACGGTGGCCGCCCTGCTCGATCCTTCGGCCGCCACTAAACAACCCGATGAACGTCCCGATATCTGCTGGTATACGAGTCGGAGTGTGGAATAGCCGAAAATCGGCTGCGCGGCTCTTCGCGTGCGAGGTGTCGTCGTGTTTGGTCTCTCGGCGGTGGACGTTAATTAGTCCGAGCATGCGCGAGCTGAGCTGAGCTGTTTGAAGGTGGAGTAGGGAGGGGGGATTTGAAAGGTTTGGGTTGGATTGGTGGTGGTGAGGAATTATTGTTGTGGATGAGGGAGTTGGGAATTGTTGTTGGTTATTTAAATGTTTGGTAGTATGGGTAAATTTGAAGTGTATTGAGAAAAAAATTTTGTTCTCACAATAAAAATTTAATTCATTGAATTAAAAATTTGTTGAAACGCAATGAGGTTTTATGGATTCAGTTAAGCAATTTAATTAAATAGTAAAGATTTTGATTATTATATGTAATGACTTTAGCTCATTTTGCAATTTTTATTTTGTCATAAATATTTTTGATATATTTTTCAACACTATATTTTTTATCAAATTAATGTCAAACAAAATTAGCGAACAACTTCAATGAGCACTATTAATATCTTTCCTCTCATCCGAATCATTCCGACGTATCACAACCATACATCAAAAGCTCGATTTGTCCCGATCGCCAAACTCTTAATCAACAACCACCCAACAAAAACCCAACCTCGTCAAACCAGAAAAAAAACCTATCCCACTTCGTCACCACTATACCATCACCACCCCCGACTCTATACACAATTCCCCACCACCCAGAAACGAAATATCAGACGATACGGCAGGTCACTCGTCCAAGTACACCCATACACCCCCCTCTTCATCTACAAGCTCGAGCGAAGTAGAAGCGGGCGTGTATATTGCGCGAGACCAGCGCGCGGCTGCAGGATGATACAACAAAGTTGCGGCCGCCGCCGCGCGCAAGATGATTTAGTCCCGTCCTTAATGGAGCTATAAATACTAGCTTTTCGATAGCGGAGGATGAGGACGACGCCGTTGCTGCCTAGACTCTCTCGCGTATACATATATATATACGTGTGTGCGAGCGCGCCAAGCGCAGAGCTATGTATATTCCGTGTTTTAGGCGCCCCCCGCCGCTACCTCGAATTACAAGCCTTTTAACTGCAGCCGAAGTGTCGGCCGACGTTCGACGGCCGGTGATGCATGGCGGCGAGGGCTAGCGCGCGGTTGCGGATTTTTATCGGCTGAAATGAGGTTTTCAGGGGATTGACGGATTTTGATTTAGCGGGGGGAGTCGTGATGAATTGTAATTAGGGGTTCCGGTTTGGAAATTTTGTTTTTTGGATTATGGTTTCTTTTTTGGGTGAGTGTTGAAGCTGAAGTTTTTTTATATTTTTAATATGGTATGAACTAAGTATATTTATTGTTAAAATGTCATTTGTATACTGTAAGAAAAAGGAATAGGGAAAAGTAGATAAAGATGCTTGCAATTCGTTTTTAAATGAGGTTGAGTTTTACAGATTACGTGAAAATTTCTTCCTGAGTTGTTCAACTAAATGAGGTATGAAACTTCTTGTAATGGGACACTGTAAATCTTTTGCAGTACAAGTTTGGGAGTGACTCAACTTCATGAAACTGAATTTTCAATGTATCTGAGAGAAATACGATCAACCTCTAAAAAGTTCTGAGAT
Organism: Eupelmus azureus; assembly: GCA_030522685.1. Classification (NCBI taxonomy): domain Eukaryota; kingdom Metazoa; phylum Arthropoda; class Insecta; order Hymenoptera; family Eupelmidae; genus Eupelmus; species Eupelmus azureus. The sequence goes on along the minus strand of JAPYZA010006044.1, from coordinate 5,135 downwards.
ATATAGTGTATAGCTCTTTGGAGGTCAGTAGTATATTCTTCCTGAAGGATTAAAAAAGTCACACTTTCTCGTTCTAAGAATTGAGGACACTGCACATTATGCTCGTAACCTTTCTTAATGAAGAAATCTCATCTTGAAGGCAAAAAAACGTTTTACCAATTATAATTAAGAAAGTCTTAATATAAATATAAATACAATATAAACGATAAAAAAACATCTAATAACGTTTTATATTTATTACAATCAGAATTTAATACATTAAATGCCAATCTAACGAAAACACCATTCAGCTCCCCGTCCCAATAATTATCAGTCAAATCAAACATCCCCCAAAACATACCGCAATCTCTCCGCCACCCATCTCCACATCCAATCTCAAAATTAGAATCCCATAAATTTCAACCAATCGCGTCACTCACACAAAACACACCCTCCAAAAAACAGCTTGTTCCGTGATCCCCACTAGCACACATATCTATACCAAATATTTATACAAAGTAAAGAAGGAGCTTGAATTTACAAGAGCTCGCTCAGCTCTTACAAGCCGAAACGCAAAAACAATCTATAAATCTCTACGAATCTTATCTGCAGCTTTCCCACGCGCTGCTCCCTCACCTGCGCTGCGCGCTCGCTCGCCAACCTCTAATCAATCTGCAAATATTTTACTATGATAAATACACGCTCTGTGCGGTGGGCGCGCGCGAGCTCGATACTTTCCCCATTAAAAGTCGCTTCTCTCGGCGGGCTCAATATCGGCCACGTTAATCGTGAATTATTATTATTCATAGACAGCTAAAACGAAAGGCCGGGCGCCCGGCGTAAAACGCGTTTGTCACCGGAGGAAACTGCGCGCGCCCGCTACTTTTCTCCTCGTCTCTTTCCGTATATACATCGAGGAACGAGCGCGCGAAAGAGGGAGGACATAAGCGCCGGCTCGCCTCGCGCAACCCTCCCGCGAAAGCGGGCAAACATTCGCACTTATCTCGAAGCCCGTAAATATTGCTCATAGAATATTACAGGGCCATAGATCTCGCGCGCTTGGCGGCAGCGTTGCCACCCCCGCAGCGCCCGCTCTCTTCCTCTCTCTCTCTCTCTAGTCCCTTTTAACATCTCGTCCGTCCCTCTTTTCCTGACGTTAGCTTCGCGCGCGTTCGCGCCTTTATCGAATAAACGGCCCGCATAATCATCCCCCTGTTCTCGCCTGCGCCTACCCCCGGATGCTCGCGCGAGCAGCTAGCAAGCTGGGAGTTTTGGTGCGTGCGTGAGGATGGGTGTAGTTTTAAGGCGGAATGTTGAAGTGGAGTTTGTTTAAGACTGTGAGCTGGTTTGATGGTTGGGAATTTTTTGATGTCTGAGAGCGGGGAGAGAGGAGGGTGAGGGTTTAAGTAGATTCATGACGAGTTTGGTCGGTCGCCAGGTCGTATTTGTAAAATTATTTATTAAAAGAGTATTGGTGTTGTTTTTTCTTGAGTGTATATAATTTAAGTCTAGATAATTTTGCGCGTTTTGAAAATGAATAGATAATTTTATAATAAATTCATGGCAGAATATTCAATTTTTATAAAATATTCATCTTCGTCTGTTTTTACATTATTTTATCATTAAAATTTATCAGCAAGCTATAAAAAAACCTTTTCCCAAATAAGAAAACGAAAGCGAAAAACAGTCCATTGCAGTCAAACATTATTTATCGCCCAAAAGAGATTTCGACGCACTCTTTACAATTAGACAAACACACAATCTAAATACACCAGCTTAATCGATAAATCAGGCGCATGTTTAAAACATCGATTGTTAATTAGAAATTTATAACGACTAATCTAACGCCGCGGCACGAAAATATTCAGCGCGGGCTGCAACTTTGTTGTTGGCCTCGCACTCATCATCCGCACTTGTCCGGCAATAAATAACCCATAACGAAATGCATATAAAGCCGGCATAATTTGCGCGCTCGCCGGTATTTAAAACGTTATTTACAAGCAAAAACAAGAGCAGACGAAAGCTCCTCGTCGCGTCGTCGCGAGCTAGATCCCTTAAAGCTGCATGGCGTCCACATCTTAAATTATGAAATTGTCACTATTAGTAACGGTACAGAAAGTATTAATGGCACGCAACAGAACAATTCTGGCGACACTATGCGCGCGCGCGCTCCCTGGCTTCTCTCCTGCGCGACCAAAAGAAGAAGAAAGCAGGGAGCAGTAGAAACAGACGTGGAAAAACGAAGGCTAGGAGTGCCGAGCGAGAGAGAGAGGGCTAGCGCGAGCGCAGTAGTCCGGTAAATCAAACCTGTTTTCAACGCCAGGGACAAAATACAATGAAACACAGGAGAGGCCAGGCGACAAGAAGATCTCGGAAAACCCAAACAATCGAAGAGAGAGAGAGCGAGTCGGCGCGCTGCGAAAATATCTTTGGCAGGGGCCATTCGCGCGCTTTAATTGAAACGTGCTGGAGAAGCTGGCCCTCCGCGAGAAGATTACAAACGCAGCGGAATGAAATATCATTTCAGCGAATAAATTATTTCACCGGAAGCGCAATTTTTGGCGTCTCTCTCGCTCGCTCTCTCTCTCGGCGTCAGAAGCCGAGCGAGTCTTAAGCAGTCTCCTCTCGCTCTCTCTCTAGGTTGGTAGCGGCGGCAACCCCCGGAACGTCGAGAGCGGGCCTATCGACTCTATTTAAATACACGTCAGTGGCGGGTGAATTATAGGACGGGCCGCGTGATTTGTGACGAGCTCGCGGAGCGCGCTCCCATTAATTACCGCGCAGCATCTTTCCTCGCCCCGCGCGTTTTCGCGCTCTCCCTCCTTTCTCCCCCACCCCTCCTTCTCTCTCTTTCTCTCACTCCGCGCCTTCGTTTCTTCCTGCCTGCGTAAGTGTATGAGTGTATTTGCTCTCGATGATCAGTGTGTGCACAAGTAAAGTTTTGCTGTGTAATAAATGGATTTGCTGCTGCAGGTGACAGTAGTCAAACGTTTATTGATTCTAGAATTTTTAGTTTACAAATGCTGGAAAGTGAACCTTTGGGCAAGTGAGTTAAGTTTGGTCATGAAATTGATGACGTTTAGTTCTAGTATTTTTCTAAATTAAACCTTGTATGCTTTGGTATAACTACTTTTACTACTGCACTCTTGGCAAAATTTAAAAATTGATTTTTTATTCTGAAAACTTAATTAAGATTATACTTGCATGTAAGTTGATTTTACCCCCTTCAACTTTTAACCCTCGCTTCGCTTACACAAGAAAAGTCTCACACCTGTATTGAAATATTAATATCAAGCTGTCAAGTTAACAGAACTTTTGACAAGTTAACAGCTATGGTGTTAAAATGACATTCCACATATACGTTGGCATATTTCATCTGCGCGGCTTCTGTTGAGTTAACGACATTTTGTTTAATATTTTTGTGAACTGCTTAAAATTTTTTTCAGCAACCCGCAGCTGATTCAAATAAATTAATACCCAAGCTTATAATACAAAAATAACAACCAAACTCAAATACTTTACATTTCACCCAAATTTTAAAAAAATAACAAAACAACCTCCCCCAACCCAGCCAATAATTGATTAATTTTAATCGCATCAATTATTCATCCCCCGCGGATGATTTTTCGTTTATAAATCACGACAACGTAATCGCAAAACATAGCGCACCGCGCATAACTAAACCATCATTCCATAACTCTTCGAGCCGAAGGCAAATACATCATTCGCGTGCTAGCGCTCGCGCGCGCGCGAGAGTCCAGTTCATCCACTCCATACAATGTTTCGACTCTCGTACACACTCGTAGCTTCATCCCCCCGCAGCAAAGGCAGATTGGAAATCCGTCGCTGGCCGCATGATGGACCGCTCGAGCAGCTCCGTGAGAAAGAGATACGAGCTAGGAGAGGTGCTGCACAGCACAGAGACCGCTCACGCCTCTACCTCGGGCGACGGCAGAGGCGTGAATGATGCGCGGAGGCGGACGCAGCTCCGATAATTCGAAGGTGGAGCGTAACGAACGGACGCGGTGATGGTTTCTTTTTTTATTTTTGAGGTTAGGTTGTCTTTGTAGAGGAGGGATGGAGAGAGCTGGGTAGATTGTGATCGGTGAAAGCACAGGAAGCAGATTTCGCTATCGGGATTATTAATAACGCGGTTGGGTTTCTTGTTTTTGGTGGCGATGGGGTGATATCGGCTGGAAAACTTCCGCGTGGCAGGTGAATTGATTTGTAGTTTGATTTTTCGGAATGGGCTGCTGCGGTGCTTTTTGCGTTGCGTTTGATAGGCGGATGTGGGTCTTTAGTAATTGAAAAGTGTTGTCGTGTTTTGAGTTTGCTGGTTTTTGTTTGCTTTGGTTTCTGTAGAGTCGATTAATGAAAGATGTAATAGTGAATGGTAAATGTATACTATCATTTATGAGTATAATTACATGAAAAGTGTTTTCTTATAGAAGGCACAAAAATCTGATAAATATTTTTTTTAAGGTAAATTTATGAAACCACGATATCTTACTCTTTGAATGTTTCAAAATTTGGAACTATAGTCAAATAAAATCTAATTTCATAAAATTGTTGGTTACCAAATAGTTTCCTCAAAATAATTTTTCTTACAATTAAATTTTATAAAAATAGTTATTGTTTTAATGTAAACATTTTACTTTAAGTTTAACAAAAATAAGGTGAAACACGTCAGGTTTTCATCTAACTTTTACGATTACAGGTCACGGTAAATGTACAGTTGTTAGTGTCGGTGATATTGTCATGCCCTAGATACGTATTGCTCGATAATAACATTGTTTGTGCGAAAGATATGTTGACTCATTATTAAGTAAAGCCATTTTCGAGGAGGGGTTTAATAATTAGAATATTGTTTATTTATCTTCTAAAAATTTAGAAGTTCACGTAAATAGTGTGTTAATAATGTTGTCTCTTTTTCTTATGATGAAGCAGATCGTGACTAACTTTACTTCAACAAAATTCAAAAATTTAAAAGACAGATAGAATTACGGCAGAGTGTACCTGTGCGAGTATGGATATTGTTACAATATTGAAAGAATATAAACACAATATTCTTACAATATTGAAAGAATATTAACACAATATTCTTACAATATTGAAAGAATATTAACACGATATTCTTACAATATTGAAAGAATATT
>JAPYZA010006043.1:0-11874 GCA_030522685.1 Eupelmus azureus | reverse complement strand
CCAAATAATTCCTTCAAGCCCCCGCCAAAAAAAACCAACACCCAACCTTTCCCTCTCGGATTGTAAAATAACGCGGACAATTCTTTACAGGCTCTCCTCTCTCGACAGCGCTTAGAAAAAGTATAGCCAACCCGCGCACGAAAGCGAATCGCTGCCGCGGGAGCTTTCGTGTCGGGGGCCGTCCTATTTGTCAGTGTCACTACTATACCGCGACGCGCCCGAAAAAAACCATAGGCATAGGGGGGAGGCTATATCCTTCTTCTTCTACTCTGACCACTCGCTTCGTTTTTTCTCTCCTCTGTTCTCAGATGCTGGAGTACTGGATGGGGAGCAACGAGAGCGCCCTGAGCAACGTCAGCGAGTACGACGTCCAGGAGGTGATCGAGGACCCTGGCTCGGTGTCTAGCCTCTTCGCTGGCTATCCTGGCTGGCTGCTGGGTTTTGCCGCTGGCTGCTGCGCTCTGTTCATGCTGATCGGGATACCTGGTAATCTCATCACTGTGGCTGCGCTGTTTCGGACGAAAAAGGTTGGTTGATTTTAGTGGAAGTGTGTGTAATTTTGGTTAGGTTATGGGTGGGGGAGTAGTGATAAAGCGAGTTGATGCGAGAGAGAAAGTGATTAAAAGTGTTATTAAGGGCAGGTTTAGAGTTTTCATTTGGGTAAGGATGCAGAAGTGGTAATGGCCGTTATGGTGTTATTACGCTGTTAAACTGCTGCGTTTGGTATTCAATTTTGAGTTTTATTAAAAAGTGGAGGGGGTGGGTTTAGTGCTTATAGGCTTGCTTAGGGCAGACGTTCAATATCTGCTGTGAAAGTAGAATAATTAGAGTTGCTATTTATTCATAAATGATAACTTAATTGTCTTATATACGTTGAGATTCTTGGTATGACGAATACTTTTGGAAAAAGTTACAAGAAAGGTTGCTGATTTAATTAAACGATAAATACAATATCTTTTTCTTACTCAGTAGAAAAAAACGAGTAAAATTTGACAAATTAAACCATCTTTTTTATCTATTAATTAAAAACTCCAACGATAAAAAAAAACTCTCGAAACACGCCAGCCAAGAAATTTCAGCACATCCACCCGCATAATCCCGCCAATTAATCCCTCCCAATTCATTAACCCCCCGCTAAAATTTATCATTCCGTTTATAAACACCCCAAACCGCTCAGCGACGACAATTCATCAACCTCTTCGAGAAAAATCACTCGAAATTTAGATACCCACCGCCCCTCGCATCTCACTAATACACTATCCCCTCTTATCTCGCCACTCCTTGCTCCACTCTCCGGCTTTTCTCGGTAAACTCGTCTGTTTTCCTTTCTCCTCGCCGCGGCACTCTCCACATTATACTATACACTGCGCTCACGTATACACACTTCTGCTTTTGATTATCGTAATGAGATTGCCACTGCGGAGCATCTTTTCTTTTTAGAGCTATTTCTTTCCCTCTTTCTTAAGAGGGGGGATCTAAGAATATGGTCGTCGGGGATATTTTCGTGCTTTGCTATTTTATAACGGAAAAAGTGAGCGAGTGCGAGAGCCGAGGAGAGAAAAAATAATTGAACGCTTCTGACGTCTTTTGTCGGTGATTAAATGGCCGTTTGGCTGGAGTTTCACAAACAGGAGAGAGCGGGCGGGCTGGTTTTTACTTGACTTTGAACTTTTATTATCTCTTGGTGCGATGGCTTAGTGATGTATGATATGCTGATTTTTTTACTTTTCGGTTCTGATGTTTATCCTGGGCTTGAGCTCCGATCCTTAAACATTTTTAGTGATATGCCAATTTTTCGCTTGGCGAAACGTCGTTTGATGTTGGTTTCTGATATTTAGGTGAAAAAATTCATCGAGAACTTTGCGAGTTGTATTCGTCGTGTATCTCGGTATTAGATAAGTAGTTCGAATCAGATAGACAGCTATGTCCTACATATAAATCCTAGTTTCAATTATATTCAATTTCCCTATCATTAAACTTACTCTTTCCTTATCACATCAACCCAACTACACCCCACCCTGGCAGCGCCTCACCTCGCCCAGAACTACAATCGATAACACCAAAAAAAGAAAAAATTCAAATCATAAAAGGTATCTAGGCCAAAGTAGTTGAACCGCATACACAATAGCTCACGCGCACATAAACATAACATGCCGACACGCACTACATTCGTCAAACACCCAGTATAACCCAAAAGCAAAACCATACACCCAGTCCGCTTAAAAAACGATATAACCCAGCGTACACCCAACCAGCCAACCTTGTCCTTGCGATAAAACTGACAAATATAATCGCGCCCCGGGGCGCCGCCCGTCAAGACAATTCCCAGGCCCGCGCGCGGCCTCGTTTCTCCAGAGGGATGGTCATGATGGATAATGACGGAGGGCGCCTGCGTATACGCGAAAACGTCGGCCGGCCAAAGTTCGCGAGGGTGGCTATGTGTGCGTGTACGAGAAGGAGAGCAGCTCGCGATTTGGTGGATTTGGGTCAGGGCAATGATCGTTAAGGTTATGTTCTGGGTGTCGTTTCGCACGACGGTTGCTCGCTGAGTGGAGTGTTTTTACTTGCGGGTACTGAGCTTTTTGTGGTTAAGGAGGTTTGGGCAGGCTGGTGGGGTTATTAGCATATACGAGGCGTGAGTGAGAGTTTGTAGGGGATTTTGGTTTTATATTAGGTTTTGTTGTGATGGGGAGTTTCTTGGGCGTTTTAATAAAGGGGCGCGGTGTACGGGTGGAAGAAGCTGATTGTTTGCGGTGACGTTTATGCAGATATTAATTTGAGAATTGAATTTATCAGCAAAGCTGTGTAATTGTTGTTATGCAATTTCGTACTTAGCTCTTCAAAACAGTTCTCGACTTGTAATTACTTTTGGCTTACGCAATCTCGCTTGCAAATCGATTTTGGTATCCAACGGTCTCAAAATTACGAGCGATCTGAAAGTCAAATATACCGAGGTCTTATAGCCGTAAGTGCTTCGTTATGTCACTCATATTAATTTTCCCTGAAACTGACATTAGCTTTCATTAATTTGAGGAAAACATTAAACCCGCCGCGAAATGTTTAACTTACCAAAACTCGTTGAATCTTAAAACAGCGTTCTAAAGCAAAAGCCACCTGCGTCTATATTTACGGAGATAAATCAAGCTCGCGGACCCTCCTAAATCTCCGGCAAAAAGCGAGCTTTTCGCCTCATGCAAACGACACTGGCGCGAAACCGGCTCCCTCGAAGTAATTAATAGCATCGGGCTCTCGCGCCCCTCCGGCTACTTCGCGCAGCGTCAAAGCTCGCAAATCACCAGGAAATTCCCGGTTCTAAATTACATCGATATACTCAAAAGACTCGATATAAACAGTAACACTAATAAGTGCGGAGTCTGGCAATTAGACTAGTAGAGAGGGAAATGAGAAAGGCGCTTATACGTATATGAGCTTGATTAAGGGGCACAGTCCATGTTGACAGCTTTAATATACCCTTAGGTGGGTGCGGCTACGTACATGACCATTACATTGTACTTTGTGCGCACCTTTCTTCATTAAAAGCTCGTGCGTCCTTAGCGCATCTTGTAGCTTTTGTATTCTCTTTTTTTAGTTGTTTCCTTAATGTGTTGTGCAATCAAGCCTTTGAATATACGGAAATAGTCACGAATGACGTATTGGTGAGGACGCGAAGTTACTGGCTAATTTGCGTTAATTAACAGATGATTCGAATTGTTGGGTAGTGAGCGACGTAGCTTTTCTTAGGACTGGTTCTCGGGAGACTTCAGAAAATAAAAAGGGATACTGGCTAATTACTCGCGCGTGTCCACGCATTAGCATTTCCAGTAGCGGGATCCCAAGAATAATTAAGGAATTTATTTTCTTTGCCATGAGGTTTTCTTACGTGAGTTTGTGCAATTAAAAAAAATAATTAATGGCAAAAATATTATTGTATGTGGTTGAAGAAAATTTAATGTGGCGGTAAAATTATTACATATTTTGTGGGTGAATTAAACAAGGAAGTATGTAAAATCAGACCACACTATTACCATCATCCACCCTCCTTTAAAAATAATAAAAACACTACAACAAGCTAACTCCCTCACTACTAACCCTCTCAGAAATAAAATCTCCAACCAGCCATCACTCCCATCCCAATAATTAACCGTAATCCCACTCGATCGCCATCACCAGAAACTTATTACCCATCAAACCTCTCGCTTTATTTGCGCCTGTAATTAACACTCCTCACTCCTCCATCCACCCATCCATCGACGCAGCAAGACGATCAGGCTAAAATTAATCGACAGGTGGAACTGATCCGAAAACGTATACCAACCCTCACATCCAACGAGAAGAGAAGTACATATTACTTCCGGTAATATGCGCGTCGGGGCGAGAGAATATATAAAAAGGAGCAGTCGGTTTTTCGCGCGCGTGGCGGATTTATCTCGTTTGCATCGGGAAAAAGCGCGAGAGCGAGCGAAAAACGGGAGATTTGAATTCCGCCCTTTTTTCTCTCCCGACGACTTTTGTGTCTGGCTTAGATTTGTTATGGAGATGCGCGCTGGTGCTTCGAGAAGGTGAATATTATGCGGGGTATTCTATTTTATGGAAAAATTTTTCAAATTCGGCAAGACGGAGGGTCGGAGGTGGCTTTCATTGATTCCTGCGGGGATCGAGGGTTGGTTTGACAATTTTTGAAGTAAATTACTTTTGCGGTGGAATTGTCTTGTTGCGCTGAGAATGTTAAAAGCCAAGCTTTTTTTATCTACTTTTATAATTGTAGATAATTTTAATAAAAATTTTTATAAATTAATGTATAAGTGCTTATATAAGCTGTAGTGACCTAAACTAGAAGATTAACAGAATTATATTATAGATATATATATAATTCTAATATTTTTCTAGATTAGCTCGCAATCAACTTTTCTCGGTAGATAACACGAAAAACATAAAATTTAAAATCGTCTCCAAATTGAAAACGTTTTTCCTTATCCCCCCTTAAAAACTGCAGAACGAGCTCTCTTAAACAGTCCATTAAAATGCAAAAGCTCTCCGCAAAAAAGAAACCAACCCAACGAAACTCATAAGCAGCGAGCTCTCCCAATTTCCTAATCTCCCCGCATAAAACCAGCCCGTCCGTAAAATGCAGTCGGCGAAATTCCGCCAAGATCAGACAACATCGAAACGCCCCCCTCCTCGCTCGAATTAAGCCATCCGCGCGAGACGCCTTTGTTATCGGAATGAAGTAGTTTACCCCGCGGAGCAGTTAGCCACTTTTCTTTCCCTTTCTTTGCGCGCGTGGATACCTTATACAGAGCACATCGCTTGAATCAGCAATGCGCCAGTGGCACACGTAGTGCGTGATAACGATAGAGTTGCAGTGTGGGTTGGAAATTGTCCCTTGGGGTATGGAGTCTCGATTGTTCGTCGATATTGTGTGGGGAAAGATTTTGGTTTTATTGCTTTTTTTTGTAATGTTGGGTTGAGATTGTTTTGCTTCTATTGGCTTTTGTATGTAGATTGAGGCTGGCTTTTGTCGCTGGGTTTTATTGAATTATAGCTTAGGTGGAATACATTTAGGTATTCGTTTAGGAGCTTCGTGTTTAATAGTGGCTTTTAGTACTTTTTATTTAATTAAGAAAGGATTGTTGAATAATTTGATAGACTGTTTTATGGCCACTGAGGCCGTATTTATTAATTTCAGGAAATGAAAATTGAATTACATTATTTATGAGAGTAGTTCAGGGAATCTAGAATTTAATTGTATCCATTATAAGTTTGTCGTTTTTGTCGCTCAGGCCATATCTAAATTATGCATAATTATAGGACTATAAACAAAAAATAAAATAATCAAGCGTAACAATTAGTATTATTTCTCCAACGTTTGAGCTTTTGAAAAGAAAACTAGTTTAGATATCATTTTATTGTTCGAAGCTAATTAAATGATTATACATTTCTAAGTAATATTTATAAAAGATAACACAAATATTCATATTATTAAAGTATTCTACAATAAATAAATAAGTAAATATAACAAACGTTTAAAAAAAAACGTTATTTATTTTTCTCAAACTATAGTTATCCGAAGCAGATTTAACGTACCATCATAACTCATGCAAATTCAATCCAAAACTGAAATTGCCCTTACGGTAATACTCCAGACATGCAAAATAAGAACCTAGATCGAAATCACAAAATACAAAGTCGATTGCTTCCAAATCTCGTTACAGAGTTTACAAGCTCCCAAAGGGAGCTACATCGATTTCAAAGGTCGGCGTTCAATCTCACCAAGCGAGCGCAATATCTCAAAATTTTAATAGAAATCTGCATGTATATACCATCCACAGCTCCTACACACACACAAAGACGAATTTTACGTTCGCACCTTTCATAAATCAGTGTCAATATTCTCCAATATCAAACACCTCCTTACTCCTAGCCTCTCTCAACACATACCCAGCCTTTACAACCGTAAAACTCTTTTTCCATAAATTCCCAAACGCGCGCAAATTCAGCTACCACTACAAAACTCAGCCGGAGTAAACTAGGAATTTTGAAATGCCGCGTGCCTCCGGATCCCCGGCTAAGAATTTCCTATATAGAAATTCCGGAAAAAGCTTCGCCTATCAATATCCAGATATATAGGAATACAGATATCAGGCCCCAGCGGCTCCCGGTGTGTAGAGCTGGAATGTCATGTCGGACGACGCGTGACTTCGAAGCGAATGGATCCGTTTTCTCTCGCCGACAGGCGCGCAGTTCTGCGCGTACACGCTTCTCTTAATGAATTTTGCCGATTTATTATTCCGGAGTCGTGTGACGACGGTTGGCTGTACGCTGCTGTACTGAGAATGAGTTGAACCTATCGCTGATTTGTATCTTATCCAGTAGCACAATTAACCGTTTGCTAGAGGTAAAAACGTGACGTATTAATAAACTAACGAAATCACTAACAATTTAATAATATCACTATCAATCTCCTAAAGCCACATCACTTCGGAAAAAATCTTGTCAGTACAAGAAAACACTCGCGCGTGGGTGGCTCTCGCGCGCGACAGCCACAAATCATTCGGCGCGTCTGTTCCCTCCGCGCGATGCGAATTAAGACGCGCTATACGCCGCGCAAAACGGCCTCCTTCGCTCGCTCGCTCGCGCTTGTTTAAGCAGAAGTGCGGGGTATTTTCGTTTGCGTGCGCTGATCGCTTGAGTAAGACGTTCGGCTGGATGTGTGTGTTTCGGTTCGTAAGACGCTGGAGAAGAATATATAAGTTTTGAGGGATAGCGTTGGGTTATTGGGGTGTAATGAGGGGGTGTTTGGGAGTTTGGTTTATGGAGATGGACCGGAGTTGGGTTTGTTTAAGAAAGTGTCGGGTTTTGTTGGAATGAGAGAGCGATGATTTTCTTTTATTGCCTTAATTGGGGGATCGACGAGGATGGAGTTTGCTGGGGTTACGATGTTTAATTTTGCGTTGTTTTGGTTGCTGGATTGGAGTTGAGGACTTGTTTTTCGTTGTTGGAGTGATTAAACTGGAAATTCGTGTAGCCGAAACATTAGACACGGCCGTGGTGACGTTCGAATCATTTCCGCAAAGTCGAACTATTCAACATCCACAGTAAGAAAATCCCAACCCATCCACTCGCAAATTCAACAAATTCCTCTACATCTAATACGACCCAGAAAAGATCTTAAAAAATCTCACGCGACAGATTGGCCTTTATCTATCCCCCACCATATACCCACTCTCACCACTGATCTCCCCATTTCCTCCTTCTCTCCTCGTAACTCCCACTCGCCAAACTCATATAAGAGTCAAATTCGGCAAGGCAAAAGGGGGAACAGCTCCCGTACATGCGTAAAAAAGTAAGTTGCCTCCCCCGCGCGGAAAAGAGAGCCCCGATGTATGACAAACAAGGAGGCAGGAAAAATCTTGCCGCTGATGCCGACGTCTTTCCTCTCAGCTCTTCCGTCTTTTTTCCGCGCCAGTTCTGACAGCCAGCGCTGGATATGGCTTATGTGCCGCGGGAATCGATGACTCGTGTAATTCGACGGACGCGCTGACTCTTCCCGTACATATATTCCGATGGAAATTTTTTTTGTCGGAGCTTTTTTTTTGCCTTCGTGGGCGGGTTGCAGAGGGATGTTTTATTTAGTGGCGAAATGAGGGGGCCTGCTGTTTTAATGATCTGGATTAGTATGCTGGATGCGAACTATTCAGCTTTTGCGGTAGTGGACAAATTGGCGAGAAACAATTTGTCAGCATGAAATATTAAAATGAAATATGCTATTTCAAGAGACGGTGTCGTTGTGCCCCCAAATCATCGGTACAATTGATTCTCTACTCTCCCGAAAAAATCACAATAAGCCGTAAATCAATTGGATAATTCGAGAATCGTCACTAACGAAAACAGCCTCACACACAAACCATCTCCTCAGCACTGCAGAACGATACTCCAGGAAGAGGATCGACTTTTAATAGCCCTCGGCGTGTCTGTTTACGCAACCGCGACGATAATAAATCAGAACCGAGCGAGAGAAAAGGAAAAAAAGCCGAGCATCCGACAAACCCGAGTCATCGAACTCGCTCGTGGGACGTGCGCGAACTAATCCGACTCCCTCGACGCGAATATTCCTGCTTGCTTGTTTGCGCGCTCGCGCAATAATAAACTAGGTGTGCTTGCGGGCCTATTGTAAATAGGTGGATCTAAATCCAGCGAGCTTTTATCGCAGAAACGTGCGTATTCGCCGCTATGCGTCTTATACCGATTTCCTCGCTTCTTCTGCGGCCCGGCTAAAAATAATTGCCGACGATGGACGACTCCGAGCTTGCGCCAGAAGCTTTTTACGACTTTTTCGGGATTATAGCTCGCCCGAGAACGGCGCGCTTTTACATAATCAGGATATTAGAATTTATTCGCACCGGGGTATAGGTAGCAAAACGTGAAAAAAAAGTAAGCTCGTATACAGGAAAGTTATAAGCATCGGAGACGATTTCCATAACGTTCCGACTATTCTTCGGGCCAGCCTAATTCGACGTTACGATCGTCGGAGCGCATCAGCGTTTATTTGATGCCGCCTTTCGCAGTATCGCTCCCACGCGTCCTTCCAATTTCTCCAACTCTTTCAATCCAATCGGGCCCCGGCTCTTCTTTCTCTTCCTCTTTGCAAGCTCCGAGAGCTCCGTCCTTGCTCATTTTCGTCACGTACGCATTTTTAGCCGCTCCGCCGCGTTGACGTCCGCGCAGCTTGCGCGCGTGTCTGGAGAAAAGCGGGCGCGCAGCGAGATTCGCCGAAAGTCGAAAGAGCGGGCTTTAACGCGATTATTCCGGCCGCTCTTCAACTTTCTTTATATCTCCATGCTTCTCTGCGCGTCTGTTTTTCTTTCTCAACTTTTGCCTAGTCCCGGCACGCGCGTGAGCTCGGATACGCGGTAGCTGCCTCGTTTGGGCGAGTAGGGAAAAAAACGAACGATCTGTAATGTTTTTCCTAAACTGCTGCTCTTTTTCTCTTTCGGCGCTTGCTTTTGATCTGAGAGGACGGCCGGTGTTATTGGCCTCTTTATGCGAGGGAGATCGTTTGATTTTAAAATACAAAGGAGAGAGAATTCAATTTTCGAGAACGAGACGGTTTGGGAAAGGTGGATGGAGGAGGAGATTATAAGTGACGCGGGGACTGGAATCAAGTCGGATTTTTAAAATCACGGTCGAGTTATTCTCGGCGATAACAGTTCCGAGAGCCTGTCTCTATATTTTCGGTTTTTCATTCTTTCTTAAAATGGCTTGATGTTTTGTTTACCTTTTGCTGTTACGGTTGAATAAATTGTTTATTAAACAATCCATTTTTCGGAATTTTTAAATTATAAAATTTTATATAACAAATATCTAAATATCAATTCTGTGCCTCGCATGAATATCAACATACAACAAATTTACTTCGCAAACGAAATTTAGCATTTCCTTATCTCGCCCAGAAAGCCTCGCTATTTGCCCAACCCGGGAAATTCACGCTGAAATAACGAAAGCTCGGCCACCCGAATCACCGCTTTGTCACCCCCTCTACATACACCATACCTCCAAGATTTAAAGTCTCCTGAAAAGCTCGTGAAAAATGGAATCGCCGACGTGCGTACATATATACCCAAGCAAGAAAAGCACATCGCGGAAAAAGTCGAGTGGAAATTTTTGCCGAGCGAGAAGAGAAAGTTTTACGAGACTCGCCGAGGCTTAATCAAGCTCGGCCCGATTGTTTGAGGGCGGCGGCAGCGATGCACGGTCCTAAACAATCAGAGCTGAGCACAAAGTCGGAAAGCGAAGGTAATCGCCGGAGATGTGTGTGCGGATGCTATGCGTGAGAGGCCGTGATTATTTCGACTTCTTGTCGCTTGGTGCTTTCTTTGTTTTTCGAGGAGTTCGCCGGACTCTTCATTAGCCTGTGGCTAAAAATAATTGGCCGGTTGCTGGGAAGTGGGAATGTTTTGGTGGAGTGGTTTTTCTTTTCGGTGCAGTGGGTGGGATTGTTGTGAGGAGGATTAAGATTTGTAGTAGTGAGGTTGGGATAGGAGTGTGTAGTCTAGATTGTTGTTATTGTGTGAGTTTTTACATCATTTTTATAACGTCAAAAATTAATCGAAATGTTTGCATAAAATAAGTTTAAATATTATTTTAGAAAATAATATGGTCAAAATTAATATAGTTTTTAAGCAAATTTGCTCTTTTTATGAAGTCACTTATTACGAAGAATATTACACAGACGACGTCTAATAAAAGCAAAAATCTACAATGTTGTATAAATTAAGAAGATTGATAGCTTCTCTTGTTGCTCTTACGTTTAAAAGAAAAACCTGCACAGGCGAGAACAAGTTTAATTAAAAATAACACGAACATTTTTTCCCGCCAGACGCAAGTAGAATGAGTCCGGCTCACCCAGCCGCTAACTATACACTTAAACAGGGCATTTAATTTCAAGTGATTAACTTAAGCCAATTAAAAATTGCTCGCCAGGCCGATATCTAAAGTTTCGCAATTTTATTTAACATAATTACCCCGCGTTCAAATACAGAAAAAAAATTCAATTCAATTAGTGGCCCATTGTTTGTCTTGCTCCTTTATCAGCGCGCACGAACGCACAATGGCACAGCTCGAACGTCGCGGGGAGCGGTCAGTCGCTATTTGAAAGGAAAGAAAAAAAAACGACGTCAGCGTGGGCGGTGAGCGGCTGCTGCCGTAATGCAGTAGGAAAAAATAGTACAAGCCTTTTTATTCAAAGGAATATGCGATAAGAAGTATTATTTCACGGCTCGTAAAGTCTCCCATTACTCGGCTTTTGCCTTAGCTGAGCGCTGTGTGTGTGTGAGGTAAACTGATATTAAGACCTATTGTAGTTGGGTAAGTGTGTGTGTGTGTGTGTGTGTTGGTGTATAGCGGCGGAGACGTTTAGATACGCACCGGATTTTCTTGTTGGACTGCTTGCGTCTGTTTAGTGCTGGAGTTGAATAATAATTGTCTTTTAATAGGCTAGTTATATTATATTTAATTTATTTTTTGTGAGATTGGAGAAACAAGACCTTAAGAATTTGTTAGTAAAGATTTTTTTAAATTTGTGAAAGTTACAAATTTGTTGTATATTGAAACTTTGATACAAATTTTACTGCAAATTCTCTAGTAAAAATAATTCTTTTTAATAACCATTTAATTTACTTTATTTTGTAATCAGTTAATAATAGCCATAGTTAATGATTTATAATGTAAAAAAAGGCCAAAAAAAAGCTATTCTTAATTTCAAATCGTGAAATTTCCACCGCTAACACATTCAAACAACAAAGTGTCATTTCTCGACCCTCTATCATCACAATCAACTCTTCAAAACTAAAAGCAGACAAAAATCAGTACGCCCAT
>JAPYZA010006042.1:0-12973 GCA_030522685.1 Eupelmus azureus | reverse complement strand
AGTCATTTCCTAGTTCCCCAGCTTCGTTCGCTCTTGAGAGAGAAATGAAAAATCGGCGGATTAACGGGTTGGGCGAAAAGCAGCCGGCGGAGGGAGGGGCGCAAAAATAAAAATAAGTAAGGTAAAAAAAAAAGGCGACGCGCGGTATATAAGGAAAAAGGCGGCGACGCGAGGCACTTCGCAGCGAGTCGATTGAATCGATTCGGTTCAGAGCGGCGCGCGTCGGCAACCTTTATCGAGCCACACTCGACGGTAATAGGAAAGAATGAGAGGGAAAGCGACGGCGAAAAAAAGGAATAAATAAAAGTCGAAAACTCAATGAAGAAGAGGGAGAGAGAGAGGGGGGGGGGGCACACGCTAGAGCGAGAGAGAATGCAGAGTTATTCACCGTTGCGGCGAATCTCCCCCTGGAAAATATCGTTTAGACTGAGGCGGGAGATAAAAGGTAAGAGGAAATAAGCGAGATCGAGAGCAAGAGAAAAACGGTTATGTCGGTATCGCAGCAGAACGGCGGGGGCAGAAGGCTGCGCGGAGAGAGAAAGCTAAAAGGGCCTTCTCTAGCGGTAAGCGAACGACGCCGAGGGCTCAGGTAAACCCGAATTGACTATTTTCAGTTTACTGCTAATTCATTCAAATTGTATTTGTTCCTAAATATACGTAGCGTGCGGTGCGCAACCGGTGAGAAGCCAGCGCTCGTACGAGTACGCAGCAGAGAGAGAAAGAGAGGAGAGGAGAGAGAGGAAACAAGGGAGGGAGACCGCGAAGTTAGACCGAGAGGGCGCATGGCCTCTAACAAATTACCCCAAGCAGGCTGCAGCGCCTTGGAGCGCGAACGAAACTTTGCGCGAGAGCGAAATTTCGAGAGTTACGAGGTCCATTTGCCCTCGCTCGCGAAAGCGATCCGAAGTCCGGATATTTATGCGGTTCCTTTCTCGAGGACGTTAATCCGAGAGCGGCTCTCTCTCTCTCTCTCTCTCGACGCGGTGAGCGCCCTCGTGATACAGGTACCTCTCCGCCCCCGCCCCGTCGGTGCTAAAGCTGTTGTTTTCAAAGAGTTGCGCGAGAGCTTGTCGTTTTTGGTTTCTCTGAAATGATTTTTCCGAAGGAAAGTTTTGAGAGCTGACATTTTTGTGCTCGGAAGAGCGCGCGTTTGTTTTTCCAAAGGATGCTTCTTTGTGCGGAATCGGGGAAGTGAAAATGCATCCTACTGGATTTTTATGAAGTGGAAAGTGCTTTTTAGGAGATGCGTGCTTGCGAAGTTTTGTGTTTGTAGTAAAATGTGCAGTAAAAGAGTATAGACATTTTTATATCTGCACTTTAAATTAACAATTTACTCACAAAAATGTATATTTATATTTATACAAAATGTTTTCTCTACTATTTAAAATAAAATTTTTAATGAAACAAAAAATTTAATATTAAATTTATATACATAAAGTAGCTCAATATTTAAAATATTTGATTATATTTCATTATAAAAATAATTTTCACATTACTATGTCATAATTAATAACAGTAATTATAACCAGTTTCGGCACAAGCAAATTAAATTGAATATACAATTTTAATATTTAAATACCTTGTCAGTTATATCTAAAAGTGAATCGTTTTTAGTGTCATATCAGAGTATACTTATCGGATGCATGTATGAATAATGATCTGCAAAATTTATTGAGCTTATAATTGACTAATATCTTGAATAAACATAAAAATATCAAATATTAAATTATTATCTACCTATATTATTTCTTTCATATCTGATATATTATTATAACTAATAGTAAGCAAGAAAAGAAAAAAATTCAAGCTAGAATATAAATGTACTGCACGTCTGACCATACCCCGCGTATCTACTCGAAATCGAATTTTAAAATCGCATTAGCCGGCAAGAGCGTATCGTATTTCCTTAATTTTTTCATGCAAAACAGGCCGTATACCACTATCGCATAAACAAGGCATTAAAAGCCAAAGAAGCCCTCGAACGTGCTTCGTAAATTATTTCTGCCGTACTGATTCAAAATGCAACAGCAAAGCCAGAAATATTACACATACCCACTCACGCACACACACACACACAAAGCCAGTGAAGAGCGAGCGGGCGGGCCGTAATCCCCGGTGCCACGAACAAAGCCCACTTTGTTCGCGTGCATTCGAAGATTAACGCTTTCCTTCGTCCCCGACGGCGTGTGCCGCAGTGCCTCGCCTCGTCGCATAATACGATCGAATTCAAAATTTCGCAGCGCCGCATACACCTACATGCATAATACCGCGCGCGCTCGGCGCCTTGTGTACCGCGCGGGAAATTCAAAAAAGTCCGCGCGGCTGGGGGAGTAAAAAACTTCAAACGTGCCCCACATTCTTTCACGCGGCGCTATCGCTCCTTCTCTGGCTGTGTGTATAAGCTGGCGGAGTCGTGAAGGAGGAAAAACTTGGTGTGTGCGCCGACGACGGCGAACGCGCGGAAAAGAATCGATTCCGGAGACTCTATCTACTGTAGGTGTGTTCGCGTGTGTAGATGTTGTGTGTGGCGCGGCGCGCCTTCGTCGTGACCGGCTCTCTCGCGCTGCGGCTGTATGCTACTTCAGATGGGCCTGCGCTCTGCGGCAGCGCATTCCCGCGTTTGCATGCGCCGGCTCGCGATAATGAAAGCTCCAAGATGCTTCTAGGGGAAATAGGGCTCCCTTGCGCGCACGCCGGGGATGTACGCTGGAGGAGAAAATAAGAGGGCTCGAGAAAACGAATGCAGGAGAGTTTTTGATTAAGGCGCTTTCATTTTCGAGTAATAAAGAGGCTCGATCGGCTTTTTTTTTAATTTGACGGAATGATTCAATAAGTGAAGTAATGTAGAATAGGCTGCTTTCCGAGAAATGCTGTGCGGTAATTTTAAAATCAATTTTAGCGCTGATCGCTGTAATATCAGAAAATGTGTATTGATTCTCTACGCGACTTTAAGCGATAAAAATATTTTCAAATTCAAAATGGAAAATGGTATTTCCAATGGAGGATGCAGCATGGACATTAAAATGTATGTATGGAGATTGACAATATGAATCACGTACTTTTGTACGCAGCAGCGATATATAACATCAGGAGTCAATAAAGTCAGATAGGAGCACGCCAAAAAAAACTCACACGAAAAGAAAAATACAGATAAACTACAAAATTTCAAATACCGAAATTTCTTTTCGCTCCTTACAAAAAAGAGCGCAAACCAGACCAGCAAGACAGAGCCGGAAGCTAAGAAGGGATGCAAAAAAGAAAGCTCAGAAGTCATCCGGCGCTCCATCGCAAATCGGCTTGCTCCTGTATACATAGCCCCAGCAGTGGCTGTACAGCTATGCGCGCTCTTACGGATTTATGGATTTCATTATTGTCGGCGGCGCTGGCTATACGTTGAGCTCGGACGGCTGACTCTGTGCGCTGTGGCACGTGTAGGAAAATATAGCTGCTGAAACGCTGGGCCTCGCCGAGAAGCCGGCTGCCTTTCGAATCCCGAACTCTCTCCTGCACACATTTGCGTTTTATGAGCGCGGCCGGCTCCACAGCTTCCTTTACTCATATGCAAGGAGGCCTCCCCGAAAACCCATAACATTTGTCCCGCTTGGCTCGGGCGCGCTTCCTCCGAGCCTCATATGCCGGCGCAGGTGTGTTTTTGCCGCCCCCCCCCCTCTCTCTAACTCAGTAGGCGAGTGTATCGGGAAACCGTTCGGGCCCCCCAGATTTCGGAGGGATTTTTATGTATGCGCACGAGCATCCTGTATATACACATTGTACCGCGCGGCGAGCCGAGATTGGACTTGTATATACCCGCGCGCAGAAGCTCCTGCGTAGCTATACACGTAGAGCTTGCGCGCCTGCGAGTTGTTTGCCTGGCAAGAAGGCAGAGTGGATATTCGCCTGTGTGTGATTTGCTGCAATCGATCGCGGCTTCAATCAGAAGCTGCGCGACCGCCGCGATTTTCCTATACCGTGCGCGGGTATCGAATATCGTTTACCGTTCTGCCGCCCCCCCCACCCCCGCCTTTTTCCCGCCGACGCGCTCCTTGACGACGCGGCGGCTTCGGTTGCCGCGCGCGCTGGATTCGCGAGGAATATAAGACGGCGCGTTGCCTTGGAAAAACGAGGGAAAAATTTTTGAGCAGTCAAGGAAAGCTGGCGCTCTGGATTCGGACGTGCGGATACGGAGAGAAAATTTTACGGCTAAATTATTGCGGAGCCGTGACCCATTTTGGAGAGGTTGTCTGCTGACGTGTAATAATGATCGTGAGGGGCTAGCGGGGTGGATGATTCATTAGGGCTTAATGAGGGCCTAAGTAGGATATATCTGATTGTCGATATAATTTTAGCATCTAGTTAGGTTAAGGCCTAATCAGTGCTAAATTTACATAATTGAGTCTTACTATTGTATCTCGTTATATAATTTCGGCATCGATTCTGTGACTATATAGATATATAAATTTTAAGGATAAATTTAATCAAATAGAATTTTAACTCCTTGAACAATATTTTGTAAAATCGATTCCTCCTTATATTTACCTAAAAATAAAATATTAAATTCTTCCTTCAATTTTTTCGTCAGCACACAAAGAAAACGTAGACTAACACACGAACCGCGAACAACCCACGCGTCAGCTCCGTTATCGTACTCCTAAAAAAACGAGTAAAAAAGCCAGCCGCGCACGCAAAACTATTTCATGCACGAGTAAAATCGCGTCTTAGCAACTTTTCTTCCGAGAACCCATTGGCCCTTAGTGCGAAGCCAGCCTTTACAAAGCCGCACGTACCCGCGATTCCTCGCCCGGCTTTTTTCCTCTCTCGGCGCTAATAATAAAAGTTTCAGTTGAAGATTTTGAGAAATCGATGCTAGCGCGCCGCGCATCAAAGCCAAAGCTTTCCCGCGAAGATCAGAGCCGGAATGTGCCTGCCGCGGCGCTCAATAATGCACGAGTCTACGCGTACAAATATACCACGGCGCGCGGCGCATGAATGAACGTCCGAGCTTTTCCTCGCGATTTTCTCCCCTTCTCTCTCTCTCTTCTTCTTCCTCGCCCTCTCGCTATGTAAGGGAAGAACAGTACACCTGTACGTCTTCTTGACGCCTCGGGCGTATCTGGCACCCGTTTGCATAAGCTCGGCTTCCCTCGCGCAGAGCGCGAGGCGCGAGGCGCGGGGCTGCATTAACGATAAGCGAATAATATAGCAGCGCGTACGTCTCGGCCATCTTTCTTCCGGGCGCAGCGTTCGTTCTTTATATTTTTTTTTCCTTCTTGCGGGGGGTAAAGCGCGGCAATCCGCTATGCGGCTGAAATAAGAAGGGCCGAGCTCTGACCTGCACGCGCGACGCTTCGTCTTGTGTCTTCTTGGTTTTTTAGCCTTGGACTGTTCTATCTGTACTTATTTTTTTATGGACTCTTTTATTTTTCATTTTTAGGTTGTTTTAAAGGAGCGTTTTGAGGCGAATGCGGGTTTTTATTTATGAATTGAGGATTAATATGTAAATGTGAAGGGGATTTTAGGTTTGAAGAAATAAAACTGTTAACGAGTTCGAGATTTCATAAACGTAAAAATTATTTATTACTATAAGTTATTTACTGACATTTATTACTTTGAGAAAAATGCATTAAAAGGAATTAAGTCTTGAAATTGCATCAATTAACTTTATTTATTCTAAAAATAATACCATATGCATTTCTTAATGAAATGCACAATACTCATGCAGTAAAGCTTATGTGTATACTCAGAAATTCTTTACCTTATATTATTGCACGTAAAGAAATACGATAAAAGTTTCATACGTATAAGCGCGCACTTTACAGCAATTTAATAAAACTTTTATGTTTGACCGAGATTCATTATGTTCTACATTCTCAACAGCTTTTACCATGCCATGCTTTATAATAATATTAATATATTAGAGTAGAAAATAACTTTTTTATGATAAAATAATGTTGCTTAATTAAACCAATATCATATATTATGTCATCAAAATATATATTGAACATGGAAGTTCCATTACGCTTCGTACGTGCAATAACAAATCTAACAGACGAAATTTAAGTTAAAGAATTCCACGATCCAGCGGCATTTTCAGCCAGTGAAACGATAAGCAGCACAAAATCCTCGCGAAAAATCTCGGCAAGACAGATTTATCGGTTAATTAGACGCGACGCGGCAGTGAATCTGAATTCGATAAGAGCTCGGCGCGGATCTCGGCAACTGTCGGCGTCGTCCAAGTACTCCGTGAAAAAAGAAGCCGGGGGGGTTGAAGAAAAGAAAAGGAAAACGGCAGAGAGCTGCAGGAGAAAGAGAGAGAGAGAGAGTACAGGGCGACAGCTTTGCGCTGCGAGCGCGCTGAAAAATCTATTTCTTCGCGTGCCGCACATAAATAACAAAGTTACGAGAGTTAAAAACTCCCCCTCCGCCTCCTCGCAAGGAGAGCAAAAGGGCGACAGAGCACGACTCCCGCGCGCGCGCGAGCGAGCGAAATTTATTGCCGGGGCTATACCTGCAGCACGCGGAAAGTCGAGCTCGGCCTCTTATATACGCGAAAAACTCCGGGCCCTGCCCCCCGCCTCTTCTCTTTCTTCCACAGCCACTGTTTTTTTCGTAAACAAACATGAAGACCGCTCGGACGTGCGGAAATATATACGATACGCTATTGGCATCCGGCTTCTCTCTCGCTCTCTCATTAGTATTGCCGTCGAAACTTGCCAACTTTTCGCCCGGGAGTTTTAAACGAACCGACTCTCTACTACTTCCCCAGGCCGCGCGCTCCGAGGAATTTCTCAAAGTTCTTGGGCGAGCGAGCGCGCGCAGGCTGGTAAGAAGGTGGAAAGAGGCGGGGGACGACGACGCGACGGGGGCTACAAATTTTTAGACACGTCCTCGCGAAGTGCACCTTATGTATATTCCGCCGGGGCAGGGAAAATGAGCGTGTGAGGTGAATATCGGATCGCTCCTTTTTGCGCGCGCGCTGCCCGGGCAGAGAGAAAGGCTTGTGAAATACCGCGGACGAGCCGGCGGCGGCGAAATTCCAAAGTCGAAACGTGTCCTCGTAATATTTTCAAATTAGTACCGGGCAAAGGACTTTTTCTTCCCTCGCGGAGCGCGCTAGTCATTCCTTTTGAGTTATAAGCGCGAGCGAGCGAGCGGGCGAGCTCTAAGGGGCTAATTTTCTTGCACTTTATTTTCCTTACGCTCTCTCGAGGCCCGCGGGCTACTGACTTCGTTAAAGAAAATTATTTTTCTCTTTGATTTTTTTTAAGCTTTTCAGGAATTATTACTTTGCGTACGGTTAATGTTTTTGCCAATTTCAGAACAATTAATTTTAAGAGTGGAATGTAACAATACTTTAGAAGTTGTAAAATATTTGTTGACAATACTTATTATCAATAATTATTAGCTTTAGAAATCGCTAAACTAGATTCTAATTATTTATTTGCTCTTCAGATCCAGCCGAGGTCAAAACTTAAGAGCACTTGATAGCGATCGAAAGCCAGACTCCTAAGTTGAGCAAGCGGTGTTTATCGAGGACTTAAAGTCCCCAGCTCACTTGGCCAAAGTAGATGCAGTACTCCGGGCATGCAAAGCCGTATAACTTTCGGGGGGCTGATCCGGGCGCGGCCAAAAAGCGCGACGACTTCATCAAGAAAGACGCCGCACACACATATAAAAGACAGCCGGAGAGCAAGCGAAAGCTCGTTCTTATTCCTCGCAGCTTCGATCAACAAAACCGTCCGTACACTTTTACCGCGCGCGCAGTTCCGCCGCTACTCAAATGAAAATTCGCCAAGTCAAACTCTCTCTCTCTCTCAAGAGAGCGAGAGAGAGAGAGAGGTGGGGGCGATGTAGAAGAGGCCTGGAGACGCGAAACAAACAAGCTGGTAATTTCGCCCCCGGCCATTACCCGGTACAAATATATGCGCGAGAGCGGCGGCAGTTGAGGGAGAAGAAAGAAAAACGCGTACTTACGCGAGATAAGGAGGAGAAATTGAAAAAGCGGGACGCGATGCAGTCGTATAAATAATCGAAAAAAATGGAGGGAAATAAGAGAGCCCGGGCTCCGGGAGATAATGCCCCCGACGCCGCCGCCGCTGGCAGAGAGAAACGTCTTAGGACGGGGACGAGCGCGCGGATTAATAGAAGAAAATCCGAATGAGAGTGGAAAGAAAGCCGAGGGTGGCTCTCTCTCTCTGCGAGCCTGCCCTGTGTATATAAGCAAGCCAAGAGCGAGGAAGGATTCAGACGGGGATATAAGCCAGCCAGCGCGAGCCAGGATATAGCGTTAAACGTTTTTCGTTCCTTTTATGCCCGATAAAGAAATCCACTTTCCTTCTCAAACAACGAGCTTTAATTGCTTGCGCCGCCGCAGCAGCGGCGAGCTCCTTTCGATTAAATTTCCGCGACAACGCGACGTTGATATTTATCTCTCTACCGGCCGAGATGCCGTTTGCGATACCATTACTGCGGCCCGGGCTTCGCTTTTGCTTCAAGAGTTGCGCTCGGCGGGGGGTTGAGGAGCGGAAAAATTACTAGGATGGCTTCAACTTCCAGGGGGAGAGGTGCGCTTCAAAACAGCGGAAAGTTTCAGTTAATCGAAGCACGAGTGTAAATGAGATTCATGACGGTTTTAGTTTCGAGTAATTGACCATTTTGCTGATTGAAATAAAAATGGGGAAAATTCTAAAGCAAGTAATATTAAAAGTTCTTTAGATATATTTGAAAATGCCTAAGCATTAAAATATTTTCTATAGTAAATGTTAATTTTTCTGATCCTCCATTAAGGATGAAAATTTTTTTATTAAATTTTCCTCCACGGTAATCTTGTAACAAAGAGAAATATGATCAAAATTAACCAGATAATAAGGTTGAAATTACAGCGCGATCTCGCTGAGTCTTTTTAATAAATCAAATTAATTCTGCCCATTCAACCCTGCAATTAGAGCGATTTTTATTACCCTTTTTCAAAATCTGGTAATCACTGTAATTGCAGGGCAATTTTTACGAGAGATATGATACTTCTGCCGAATAAGTCCATCGAAATTCCAATTAACAATTAATTAAAGCATGCGTTATTAATTTTGCAAAGCACACATTTGCTATATGAAATAGACAGCGACAAAGAATGTTTGCCTTTACATAATGAATCGTCGGTCCAGCCATAGCAGTATATTTCCTTTTTGGAAGTTCAAATATTTGCCGATCAAAATCGAGGTTCGCGCCCGAATTATCATGTAGAGGCTCTGCTCAATATAGCTACAGTCTTAAAGTGATTAAAAATATAAATGAGGATGCATTTAAACGTTTTTCTTGCTTCTTATAGCTTCAAAAATGTTGTTTTCGTTTATGAGCGTTTTACTTAGAACAATGTTTTGTATCAAATTTTATATTTTTTTCATTTTTTATTACTTTGTTTATAAACTGCGTTAAAAACGAAACGTATTATGTAAATTAAAATAAATGGAAAATAAAATTTATATTTACATGTATAATTTAACAGACTTCATGTAAGTATTTAATTTACAGCATTACAGATATTTTTGCCGTAACTGAAATTAAATTTACTTTTAACAAAATTATGCAAGTAGAAAATTTACCAGGATTAATTAATTTTCGCAATTAACTTAACATAAAGTCATAAAAAAAATAAAAAGAAAACTTGTAATTGTTTAAAAGTTAATTTAAAAAATCCTTTACCACTTCAAACATTAAAAATTATTCCTTTGTGCATGCTTCAAAACTTGAAAATGATTAGATTAAAAGTTTGAATTGAGGAAGCACTTTTTCTCTGTCATTCCAATTCTTTAATTAGTTCAAAATATTCGTCGCTCGAAAGAGCAGCACTGCAAAAGTTGACTTATTACTCGAGGCAATCCCTTATCGCAAACTTGCAATACTACAGTTACCGCAAGGCTGTTGCTCCGAAAGTAGCCATCCCAAAAAAGCCGCCAAGTCTAACCGACTACAAGGCGAAGGGCTCGACATCGATAAAGAAGTCCTCGCCCCCCAGCCTCCTCCCATAGTACCAACAAAAAGAGGCCAAGAGCCGGCGCTGCCAACGGCACGCCTCGTCCCTTAAATATCGAGTCGGACTTAATTCGGTCGGAGATTAAGGCTCGACTG
Source organism: Eupelmus azureus (assembly GCA_030522685.1). Taxonomy (NCBI): domain Eukaryota; kingdom Metazoa; phylum Arthropoda; class Insecta; order Hymenoptera; family Eupelmidae; genus Eupelmus; species Eupelmus azureus. The sequence goes on along the minus strand of JAPYZA010006042.1, from coordinate 2,851 downwards.
AGAGAGCGAGCCGAAAGATTCAAGAGACAGACGCTAATTGACGCGGAAGCTGCGCCTCTGCTCTAGCAAACCTTCGAGCTATATAGCTAGCTACAGCAGCGGCAATGGAATTGGCACGAGGCTTGTGCTTTTATTTCCCCGAAAGGGCCGACTGCGCCACGCAACGAGCCGGCCGAATTGACGCTGAGCACTTTGCAGCGAATGCAAATCTCACGGACCATTTGTCAATCCGGACGGGGTATACACCTCCTCCCCCTGCTGTCCGGAGCTGTCCAGTCAGTCGGGGGGGACACTTTAATCGACGATCATTTACTCGCTCGGTCGCTTTTTCTCGCGCCTTTCGCGCGCTGGCCTCCCGAGCTTTTTCCCCGCTCATTTTTTAAAGGGCAGAGAGGCGGGAGGCAGAGAGCTTTGACTCTCCCTGTTTCTCCGAGGGTAAATCAGCTGTCACGGCAAAGCACCATCTGTTGATACCCGCCGCTCTCCCGCCTGCGCCGCGCTCCGCGTCAGTCTCTTTCATTCCGGCCTGAACCCGAACCGCTCGACGCCCGCTGAGCCGATATCGGTGATTGATATTTGCGCCAATCCGCATATAGCGAGCTGCCAAAATTCTACCATTTTTATAAACGGGTATGTGTGTGTGCGAATCGGTCATAGTGCGATGAAGAACTTTTAATCATTCTTTAGAAAAAAGAATTTTACATTTTTCATGCCTTGCTCTGGAGTATTATTGAAAAATCTCTTTTCAAAACATTGAAAAACGTATTTAAAGGACGAATTTGAGGCCTGATGAAAAATTAATATTTCTCTCCGTCTCGGGATCGCTCGTTCCACATTCGGAACAATGGTCAGGAGGAGATTAAAATTCAGAAAATTCAACTTTAAGTTTTATTCTTCGTCTAAGTGCGATTTGAATATTATACCAAACTTCCCAGATTTAACATAATATTTTTATAGGTGGCAGCTGTTACGCTAATGAATTATTTAAAGCAAGTAACAAGCGAATGTGGATCTTTTATCAAAAATTCATTCCCACCGCCCGCCCAGTGAATTAAATTCATTTGCTCGATATAAAAGTTGGAGCGCGCCGCTAATAAGCGAAATAATGTCACATTTCCGCGTGGGCGTACGTTTGTACAGTGCCTATAAAAATAAAAGCGCGGCCTTTGTATAATTCAGTGAATAAACTTTGACGTGTATCTACCGCAGCTGCTGAATTTAATACACCAACAGCGCCGCCATACACTCGGAATAAAAGCGAAGCAGTTCATAACGGGATACGTTAAGCGAATAATTGCATTTAATAGAATTTCATAATTAAATTTCATCATTGCTAACTCGCTCCAAATAAGGCACGATAATTTACCTCTATATACATTTAGCTCTGCGTGAGGTCTTAACCTTACTCAATATGTGTCGAGGTAAATCGGCCGGTAGTTGAGTTATTCCAAAAAAATTCATTGCTTATTTTCTTCCTATATACGCGAATGTCAGAACTGCTACTGAAAAATTTGGTTTTTATTCCACTCTAACATAAAAATTATGACTTTGATATAACTTTTCGGATCTCGTGGTATAAAATGTAGTTCAATACTCGTCTGTAAGATCATTTTTATCTCCTACCGTTTTTTTAAAACGTCTTATATGAGGTAAATAATTAACTTGTACAGCCGTGTTAAAAAAACTATTACACTGCAATTTGAATTTGCATTTGTTACAGCACAGGCAGAAATAGGCACATTACGATCCAATGTATCCGCGCAGTACATTCGCATGCGATCTCGCCAGGAGAAGGATGGAATAGCTCTCGCAGAGAAACATTTATAGCGCGTATATATATCGCCCGCCAAACGACGGATTTGCCTCGTTCTCGAATCGATTTCGCTGAGCGAAACAGGAAAAGCGATCGTCCGCTCCTTGATTTTCATAAGCTCGCGACGACTTTCCGAAAGTTCGCGCGAAAAATAAATCGCACCCTGCCCGCATGTATTTTTTAAAATGAAAGCAGTCAACTTCCCCTCGCGCTGATATTTCCTACTCGTCCTTCTCCACCCACATCCCAAAGTCTTCGGACACTTTTCTTCGCTCTCTACCAACGCGCTGCTCCTCGGAGTAATTGGATTTCCCGGCTTATAATGTGAAGAATCGAGGCGAATCTAGGAGCAACGTGGCGGGGGGGGGGGGGGGGGGGGGGGGGGGGGGGGGCGGGGGCACAAGAGGGTAGAGCGAGAGAGCCGCAGAAACTCATCGCGAAGGAGGCGCATGGATATAATAACGTCTTCGTCGGCAGAGAGACCGCCCGGTAATAACCCGGGAGGGAGACGCTCTCGAATTAGGGGGTTGGCCTTTGCCCCCTCCCCACCCCTGTGCGGTACTAGCAGGCGGCGACGCCGGCAGAGGAGGCCGTCCGAAACGTCGCTAACGGCTGGCACTTCTAATTGCCGACTTCATAACTTCAAACTTTTCTTGTTTTCCTTTTTTTTTTGTAAAGAGGGCTCTGTCTGTGTGGTTCTTGTCTTTGACTACCATTGGCCGAGAATAATTTTTAATTAAATTTATTATTGTGCGAAGTTTTTTTAACTGCGTGAAGTTGAGTTGGAATTGAATTTGACGTTTGAAGTACTTATTCACCGAGAGAAATAATGAAAAAAATTGTTTTAAAAAACTGGAAAAATTGACTGAAAAACTTTAGACTGCGGATATGGTCGTTTTTTTCAAAATATTTATAGCTTAGAAAAGTTAAAGTTTGAAATAAATAATGATAATCTCTTTAATAAGGTACAGATGAATTTTTTATTTGAACTTGTAGATTTTAATATTCTGAATAAAAATTAAAAATTTTCTATAAATT
>JAPYZA010006041.1:0-14665 GCA_030522685.1 Eupelmus azureus | reverse complement strand
ATATTTTGTTTGATAAAATTATTCAACTTTTTAATTAAAGTAACATATTTTATATTCAAATTTTGATTTAAATTGTTGAATCGACTTTAAAAAAAAACGACTTCAATTTCGAAACGAAATTTACCGGAAGAAAAATAACATCTCAAGACCCCAGGGCGAGAACTTCAAACTACATCGACCCTAATCTCGAAAATTCAAAATCCAAATCGAAATTTGGATCTCTTGCTTGAAGATGTCGGGACCGCTGCCACTCAACCTTGTCCCACTTTTCCGAAACCCTTCTCGACATTTTCGTTTGAAAAAAAAAGTCAGAGTCTCACGTCAGCGAAACGCAAGGACAAACAGCTGCATATTACTTCCGAAAACCGTTGCGCCTCCTCGTTTCCCGTTGCGTTTGTCTCGTGACCTTTTTAATAACGCGCAACTCGACCGTTTTCGCGTCCTCCTAAACCCGTTCCGCGTAATGAGAGTGCGGGAAAAGAATGACGAGCAGCCGCGAGATTTACGAGAAACTTATTCCCCGGAAGCGAAAGTTTTGTGTTACGCAAACTTGTAAATTGCGTTGGTAAACACGTGGAAAGTAGTGCGGGGGCGGGAGCTCGGGCAGATGTGGATCAGCGAGATTAAAAAATGCTCGGCTGCTTATTGCGAGCATCCATCAAAGGCACTGGGAAAATGTGAGCGGGCGAGTCGGTAATTTAAAACTGATTTCGTTTTCCCGCTTGTTAGCGAGCGATTGTTTTCGAATCATTTGCTTGCGATTGACGGTCGCTTGCGAGTCGTTGAAAAAAAGGGAAGATCAGCCTGCCGCCGAGTTCGGGGCTATTATTTTCGGCGCGTGGACAAATGAGTGGCCGTCGATTTGTTATGTTTCGAGCGTATTTGGCCTGGTACTGCGTGATTCGAATTTAATAATGTGGACGAAGACGTTCATTTTTCATTCGGGATTCCCCGGAGATATTTATGGTGTTCACGTGTTGGAAGTTTCGATGGTTTATAAATTTAAAATCATCGAAAATTGTTATTTCATTATAAAAGTACCGTTTTACTTGATTTTAATTATCCAAACCATTTACTATTCTCTAAATACTTTGAAGTAGTCGAAAAGGGTGCATGACGAAAGAGCACATATTTCGCGGCGCATTGCATGCCTAAATGTACACTTCTTCATGAGCTCGCTCTATAACACATGTCAGACATCCGCAAAAATAGAATTTAATAATACGAAAGGTCAGAGCTTTAGAATAAAAAAGAGTTCTCGTGTCCTAAATTCCGGGAAAAAATTTCTTTTTTTCGGACGATTTATGCGCGAAAGAGAAAATCCTAAGGACGAGTGCAGTAACTCGGCCGTGATATTTGTTGAGTCGCGGCTGCGATATGACTCCGCAGGCGAGAAAACCGCGGAACGCGGCGTACATCTAAATTTGAACGGCGTCAAATGAGAATTTCATGGTGGCACGAGAAAGAGAGAGAGAGAGAGAAACGAGTTTTCGCGCTGCGCGCAAAACGACGCAGCTCCGGATTATCGAATCCAAGCGCGCTCCCCCGGCGTGCTTGCAAGTTTCTAACGTTATAAAAATTAGGTTTGAACGTCTTTCAATGGCTGTCGGAAGTTTGCTCGGCGCGCGAGCTCTCGGCATCGCGGTAACGAAATCTCGTTTTGCTTTCCGTCCTCCCAAGGCGCTCGCGCTCTGCTCGTTGTTGCGAAATGAAAATCGAAATTGCATGAGCATCGGCGGGGATAGGTGCACTTTGCCCCGGCAGCCTCAAAGGACTTTAAAGATTTATGATTTGCCGGACTTCAAACGTTGTTTTATTACTTCGGAGCAAGCGCGTGCTGGGCTGCTGCCGCCGCCGCTGCTGCTTCTTCGCTCGATCGTGCCATTCTGCGCGGCGGAGTATATAAATTTTCAATGCGCTATTGACGTTTTTCTTCTTCCTTTTTGTCGGATGAGCAATTTTATGAGATTAAAACATTCTGACTGATCTCAATAATCCTGCGCTTTGAAGGGTTTAACCATCTTTAGTTTACAACATTTTATGATTTTTTATCAAGTATTCTTTTATAATACGAGCACAGTTAAGAAGACTTCTTGTTTGGTAAATCTCTTCGAAAATTTTACGTAATATACAAAGGTAGTAAATAGTATTGAAAATGAAGTATACTTTATAAAATACAGTTTTGTTTTACGATACTTCTTTTCGTAAATTACAAACAAAAATTCTCAAAAGTTTTGCCTATGTATGGATACAATATTATGAAAAATTTCCAACTGTGCAAAATTCAACTCTCTTTGTTATTTACCTAGTGCACAAATTATAAACTCGTAAAATATTTCATAAACTCGTAACAACGTAAAACAATATTTTCTGATAATAAAACTCCTCTCTGTACGTGATCAGAAAAAATCAGGCAACGAGCAAAATTAAATAAAAATCCTTAATAAATCAAGTCCCTTTGACACTGGCGGGCGAGCGCCAGTTTTCTCGCTAGCCAGCGAGCGCGTCCTCGTATTACCGTCGAGTTTTTCCTGAAAGATCAGAGGCGATAAAACCCGGAAAAGCAGGAGCACGGAAGGTAAAAAGAGCACAGAGTCCGAAAGACCAATAGCAACGACGTCGGCGACGACGGCGCTGCCGACGTGAGATATAAACTTATGACTCCGAGCGTCCGAGAAAGATAGAATAAACTCCCGCTCGAAAAAAATGCGCCGAGAAAAGAGAGAAAAAGAGAGAAAGACCGATATCTAATACTTTGGCCTCGCGGCAGTTGATGACAAGTGCCGCGTGCCCGGAGAAAGGACTCCGAAAAAGAAAGGCGAATAGCCGTCTCTCTCTCCTGCCCCCACCTATCTCCTGCCGATATCCTTTATATCGAGGCGCTTGCACACAATACAGGCCGGGGGTGGCCACTGCTATATGTGGCGCTCGCCTCGTCCTGTCTCGGGGCAAGAGACTTCGGAATGCGGCGGCGGCGTTGGCGTTTCGCACAATGTTCCCAGGAATCTCACTCCGAGGAGGCAGGCAGGCAGCGCGGCTACCGTCAACACACACACACACACAGCCGCGCCTCGGATGTTTCGGAGCCCAGCGCGATTGGAATTTATCGGCGTTCATTTGGAAGTCCGCGGAAAAATGCGACTGCATTCGGCGCAGCTGCCGCCGCCGACGCCCCCGAATACCTGACTTCTATCTGCTATTTTCCGGGCTGCGAACGTTTGTCTTTTCCCGCCCCGAGCGAGTTTCTCTTTGAAGTTTATTTGGCATCTTGCGCGTCGGGGGGCGGCTTTTTTTTTTGTTTTGCGATCGCGCCGGCGAGATTCGACCTGGTATTTTCTTCGATTTCGAAGTTGGAAAAGCTCGGTGCGCTCGCGCGAGCGCGCGTACTGACTACTAAATCTGTCGATGTGAATTAGAGGCAGAGTCTGGCTGCCGGAAAGGGGGATTTTTCATTCTTTCCGGCGCGCCGATAAATTTCGCCCGCTGGGGGGGGCTTACTTTTTTATGGATTTTACGGGAAGCAATTCCGAAAAAGTTGGAAGAATAGCTTTTGATGATGCCGAGAATATGTGGCTGATAGGCCGACGCTGTATTTGAATTTCAAATTTTAATCCTTTTAGCCTCGAAATGTACAAGATTCATATTTATCATGTAACAATTTAGTGAAAGAAAACAAAGAACACTTCTAAAACGTAAAAAGAAGAAAAACTCCCATCCGTTAGTCTTACCACTACCGGCACCATCTACTTAATCCATTCGAATCATTACTCTCGGTTATTCAATCAAGGCAGAGTGCGTCCCAGCCATCTTCCTCGTATGATCCAGCGAAATCGTTCTTCCCTCCGCTCTCTCCCAGCCCCCCGAGTAATCGCATGAAATATTCGCGCGAATCACAGGTTCTCCGGACAAAGAAACCCGGCGCTAAGAAGGGGAGAGGAGCCAGCCTGAAATATACTCTAGAGCCACTCTCGAGGGCTGGGGGGAGCGACAAGACACATCCTCCAAGCACATCATCCAACAGCCTTGGGCGCCGGCGAAGCGAGCCACGTGTGTGTGTCTGTGCGCGCTATTATTGGCCCGGCGGCCGGTACTTATCCATTTTTCTGTCAGCAATAATGACATCTCGATCGCGGCGCCTCCGGCATTTTTCAAGACTTCTCACCTCTCGGCGAAATACTTCAATCTGACGTGAGATATGCGCGCGCGCACCGGCTAGGGATGTTTTGTAGGAAAATATTCTACTTACTCTCTCTACTCTCCCTTGCGCCGCGCGCGCGAGCTCCGTTCCAGGGGCATAAATCTCCGCAGGGAAGACGTTATCTGACGGGCCGGAGGCAGCGCGCCGCTGGCGGCTTGAGAGCCGGGGAGGGAAAGTCAATGCTAATGCTTACGGGGTATTTCACGGGGCGAGAAACTGTCGCCCGCTCGAGAGCCGGCTATGTATGTATATGCGGCCCTTTTTTCATTTTTCGCTCCTGACTCGCTTTTTCTGCTTCTCCTTCTTCTTGTCACACCCCGGCTTCTCCTTTCTCTCCGACTATTTTTTTTGCGCCTCGGCCTGGCTTTCTGTTCCTGCGAATATTAATTCCACGTATCCCCTTATCAGACGTTTCTCTTTCCGGGCGGATCGGAGTCTAGTCGGGTTTTTTAGCTTCTTGAGGCTGTTGAACTTTGGTGCAGAAAAAAAATTTTTCATTTAAATGTTAATTTTAGTACGTTAAGTATTTATTTCACAAATCATTGCCCTCCTTTCATACCCCCTTTATAATATTCCAGACAGTGCGCGAGTCAAAGCAGCGATTGAAAATTTATGAAAAACGAATAATCCAACAAAGGAAGCAGCCAGCCTACTTCCCCGAGAGCGAAGCGTTTACTCACCACTCGAGAGCCTCATTGAATACTCAAGATAGCGAAAACGCGTGAGATTGATTGGCCAACCAAAGCATCCGCCGCCCCCCCCCCCCTCCTTTCTTCTCTCCCTGCGCCAGACGTCTTAAGCCCGAAGTCAGACTGCAAGAGGCGGACTTATTGAAAGTTCAATACAAAGTTAGGGCGGCCGCCGGCAAACGAAGTTTCAATTACGTCAATTGTCTCGGTTACCCGCGCGGGCGCGAGCCAGAGCGGAGGCATTAAGAGCCCGGCACGCCGGGGAGGAATCTCAGCTATTTCCGTAATAACCGTAAACTCGCGCTCTCTGCAGTTCGGCGGCGACCTTTTTACGCGGATCATATCTAATGCGGCCCGCATTTGGCTAAACTTTCTCGAGCAATTTCCTCGGGTTCAAAAAGAGCGGCCGATTGTTAGGCGGGACGCCGCTGCGGCTATACGCTCCGCTGAGCCGGGGTTAGAGCGAGCTCGGGCCTGAGAGGGAAGTTGCACCAAGCGCGCAGCGGGGCTTATTGATCGGCTATTGTTATCGCTTGTTAGTTATGCTTTCGGAAAATATCTTTGGCTTCGCGGTCCATAATGGATTCATTATGGGGATTTTCGGTGCGCGTGATTATCTGTACACGGCTGGGTTAACGTGCGCGAGGGTGGTAAGAGGAAATGTTGTTTAATTAGTATTCTGATTTTTTGAGAGTGATTAAATTTGAAATTTTGAAGTACGTTGTTAGTTTGCTGGGTGCTAATTCAAAATTTTAAGTTGTTATCTGTATACAATTAATTTGGTATACAGAGGAGTATTATGTAGATAATGCAGCTCTGCGAGTAACAAATATTTGTTTTAATAAAAAATGAAGTTTTCTTTACTTACTAACAAGTTGAATGAGAATTTCGATTGATTGAAAAGTTAACTCACCTGAAACATAAATAATAAAAATATTTTCAAAAACTGTAAATTATGTTTATAACTATGATTTAAATATATATATAAATATCAATCTCATTAAGCAGTTCTGAATATAATTAGTAAAGTTAAATTTAATAACACAGTAATAAAATTCAATCGCTCATTCGTAGCAGCGCAAGTATCGAGCTATCCTCCGTTCAGTAAAAAATAATATCGAATCCAAGCAGCCAACCGTACGCGCGATACTCAGCGTCACACATAGAAGCTCTGAATAGAACTTAATCGAATTCTCTCTTAATGGTATCCAATAGAGCAAAAATATAGGGAAAAAAAATCCATTTCGCGATCAGCGCCGATTGAATCGGATAAAGTGTTCATCGGGATATAATCATCCCCCCGGCGGGTGCGCCTCCTCCTAGCAGAAAAGAGAAAATTAGAAAAATTCGAATATCATAGAGCGAAAAAGAAAGAAGGGGTGGAAAAAAGCTCTCGACGAATGGATAACGGCATAGTAGGAGGAAGCTAGCCGGCGGAATTCTCGTTGAAACCCCATACGTAATAACCGGACGATCGGAAATCTCATCACGTCGTGAAGTTATAAATAAATCAGTCCGCAGCCCACGGCGCCGGATTCGCGAATAGGAGGAGAAGAAAGGAGGTCGGAGCATAACGATGAAGAGGAGCGCGCCCGCTCGCAGGCTGCATCTTGGGTATAACGCGGGCCGAAACGGCCGATCTATAATCAGCGCGCTGCAGACGTCTTGTGTGCACCAGGTGAGCTTGAGAACAAGCAAGTCGGAAAGAGAGGGAAGGAGAAAGAGAGAATTAATTCTTATTTATAGCGGAGCGCGCTGGCGCCACGTACGTAGAAGGATATAGAGGGGTTAAATGGGCCAGGCCCTTATAACGTCGAGATGCTTGCGAGCGCTCACCGCAAGAGCTCGCGAGCAGTTCGTTATCCTTAACCGTCACTAATGACCTTTTGTCTTGGCTTTAATTTCCTTGTTTATTAACGCTATAAATTCGCCAATCGCACCTGACTTGGAGAATCAGTTAATTAATTTACCGGGCCGGAGCGAGCGCAAGCAGGGGGTACAACACCGAGCTGCGGGGAGGGAGGGTAATTACTCGCGCGTGCGTCGAAACTAACGAGAAACGTCTGCGAATACCCCTGTTAGTTTCGCCCTCCCTCCCCACCTCCGTCCCTGCACGCGCCTCTGTCTACCTATGATGTCTGTGTATATGTGTGTTTGTGTGTGTTCTCAAGACCTCGTAAATCGCTTTTGCCTTTGATTATTCGCATAGAACGTTACGATCTGTTTACAAACAAAGATATTCCTTTGAGAGTCGTCCTTATTTCTGTGTGCGCGAGGTGAACGTTGTTCTATTGCTTCCCTCTTTCTTTGAGAAAACGTATAAGAGTTTTATAGAATAGGGGATTGTTTTCTATCTTTAATAGGATGAATGAATATTTCAATTTTGTTATATTATTGATTTAAGTTTATTCTCGTCTTACTATGTTGAATTGTTTCTTAAAATAAATAAAATGCTAAGCAAATATAATAACATACTTATAAAGACCAATTAAGCAAATTGATACGATTAGCGATAAAATAGAATTCAATTATTATTGTGATTACTACGTTTACTTTTTTGTTTTGCTAGAGACTACATTTCTTGCAATGACCGCATTTCTAATCGAGTCTGTGGTATGCCAACGAAGCCGACACCAAACGAAAAATCGACCGAAATTGATTTTATCTAAAAAAATAACCTATAAAAAAAAAAAAAAAAAAAAAAACATTTATTCAGCATATATTATAAAAATATTTTTTTATAATAATACAGAACTTTATCGATAAAATATTTTTGAAAATACTTAATTATAGTATATCTTTAGGTGAGCTGTATGGATATCTTTTAAATATGTATCCGGTGCATTCTTTATTGACGTTGAATCTTTCAATAATGTTTTTTCTGCCTTTAACAGCAAGGGTTAAAAAGAACCCTTAAAACTTTATGCTAATAACTTACTACTTTATAAATTTGCAATTACAAAAATAAGCATCGAAAAGTTTTCTAAGAAGCATCAAGAGAAACCCCTCTTAATTACCCAAACAGAAATTCCCATGAAAAATAAAAAGAAGAAAAAAAAGAAATCCCAAAACTCGCAGAATTCTTACCAAAACCCGCACCTTAATTCATTAAAAAAATCCCCGGAAAGATCCCTCCTTGCGGCAAAACGGGGATAAAATAAAAGAAAAGCAAAAAACTTTAACGATCAAACTTTTTTCGCGAAACCCTCCCCTCAAAAAGCCAAGCGCTCGCTGGAGGGTTTCTCTTCGCCCGCTGCGCATTTAATCATTTCGAATGGCACGCTCTCTCCTCTCTCTCTCCACTCCTCCGCAAGACGCAGAGTCAGGGAGAGAGGAACTACCATATCGCGGAATCCCGGAGCCCGCGAAGAAGCTCCCCAAAACAGGAGCAAAGCAGCAGCGGCGGCACACGTGGAGTGCGGCAGCTCTTGCCGAAAGTTCAGTGATTCTAATTTAGGCACGTCCTCTCGCGCGCTGTAACGAGCATTAATAAAAGCCGCTCGCGCGTTATTTAGTGCGGCCATTATGACGGCTGCTGCGCCGCCGTCGTCGAGAGAGTGTCGAGAGGCGAAGCATGTACAAATTGCGGCGGACGCCAAACGCTAGGATATCGCCGCTCCTAGCTTCTCCCTCCCCCCCGTGCTAGAGCCGGGAGCGCGCGCACCCACGTCGTCCAAGATAATATGCAAAAGAGAAGCTTAAAAAGTAATTACCGTTGAAGAGAGCGTGCTGGTTAAAAATTGGCGCGCATAAAAAGTTTTCTAATTTCAGAAGCCGAGGACGAGCCGAGTGGGGGCGGGGGGAGCGGCCGGGAACGAATAGAGCCGCCGCCGCGGGAGGAGGAAAAAAGAAAGCCAGAGAGAGGAGAGTCTGTTAAGCGGCATAGTTATGTACTCTGACGCGCTGTTGTTCCGAGTACGCGGCACTGACACGGAGCGCCTCCTAAAACCCCGTGAAAAGCGAGTTTATAATATCGCGCCGGCTGCGGGACGCCGGCAAAAATATACGAGCCTCAATGACTCGCGAGATAATGGAGCCGCGAAATATTGCCTTCTAAGGCTCTTTTTTTCCCTGGCCCTCGACTTGGCGGATTTTTTTTTATTTTATCGCTGGACAATTGCGTTTTATGCTGCGAATGTCTTGCGGTAAATCTAGCGAGCAAATTTCTTTAAAAATTATTTTTAATTAAGTTGGAGAAACGGTCAGCAGTAAATAAAGACAAATTTTGTATCCTTTATTGCATTTTTCGGAATTTATACACTAGTTTATAACCAACATCGAAGCGTAATCTACCTTAATGCAAAAAAATCACCTATAAGGAGACTAAAAAAGAGAAAGTCACGCATAATAAGAGACACGAAATTACTCACTTAGATCAGCCATTCAGCGGCCCCCGAATGCAAGTGTAAAATATCGACTGAGCCAAAGCAGTAGGGCGGCGCGCAAATGATTATTTATAAGGATTACTCATCGCGAGGCACAGGGGGAAGAAGAGTAGGTACAGAACCAACGAGCCGAGGGTCGTCGGCAAGGGCAAAGGCCGAGAGAGTGCAATGACGAGGCCGAGGAGACAGTTTAAAAGTTCGCCCCCGAACCCTCGAAATTTACGGCAGGTTGAATCCGGCGCGTCATTAAACACGCTGTTTCATAATTCACGTGGCGGCAGCGCTGAGAGAGGCAGACTCGATATGGCGACACGCTTGCCTCCACCCCCGCGCGCTGGCGCGCACGCATTCCTATAATGCTCCTGTGCTCTCGGCTCCGCGCGCGCTAATGGTCGAAACTGTTAGTGCTCTCCTAACGGTACTACAGATTTGCGAGATTACCTCGCTGAGCTACTGCGATGGCGTTTCCATAGCGCGGCTCCTTGAGCTTGCTTTTTTACGTGTACTCGCTGGAAATTGAATTATTTATCGCGCTGTTTTATCCGCTTTAATTGTAATGTATTTAACGATAAGTAATACAGTTACGCGAATCGAATGAGCGATTTCGGCCGGGGGTTTTATTATTCCGGGGCTAATAATTGCAGGCGCGGAGTAATTTCGTTTGAATATTTCAGTTCTTTGTAAAGCGCCGCAGAGATTTTCATCAGCGGCAGGCCGGCGGAGGAACTTTTCACAAAGTATGCCGAAATTAAATTTCGCCATAAACTTTTTCCCGGCGAGATCAAAAGTATTCAGTCCATTAAAACGCGCGAGTTTGAATTAAAACAAACTGGATTTGCTACTTACTACCGGCTTTAAATAATTCAAGTAATCAAATACAAAATGCTAATGCGCCAAGCAGAGATAAATTAGGGACTGCGTGGCGGCGCGGAGGGTCACAATCAGCGCTAACTTAATGAGGACATAGCAGCGAGCGAGAGGGCGCAAGCACCGAGCGAGAGGGCCTGATTAAAATTCTACGTCGTGCCTCAAGTTATATTCAATGCGCGCGCGGCCCGCGAGCACACGAATAAAACTTTTATGCCCAATATTTACTCAACAGCGATATAAAAATCGCGCCCGCCCCGCGAGCTGCAGCTGTACGCTCGCGAATTTGGATTTACTTCGAGCGCGAACGAACTGCACGCGCGCGCGCGGCTAAATAAAAAGCTACGACGACGATGCGGGGGGGAAACGTTAAAGCTCGTAATAACAGTTTAGCCGCGGATCGAACTGGCAAAAATAACGCGGCGGCGGCGGGAAAAATGAGAGAAAGCGCGCCGCTCGACGCGATATTTTACACGCATTTCATAATTGCGCGGAAAGTGATTCTCGGATGTCCGTGACGCGGCGTTTTATTCAAACAAAAATATGACCTCAATTTAAAAGCCAAACGTTACGGCCGGGGGTAAAAGCGGAAAAAACAAGGGAGCGCCGCAGCCGCCGCCGCCGACGTCGGGACGGGGGCGGAGGCGCGCGGCTATATACGCGAATCGATTTATTTGCCTCGCTTGAAATGCCCGCGCCGCCGCCCCCCGCGAGCACGCGGGACTGAAAGCTTTTCAACCGGATGACTTTTTGAAATTCGCGTTTTATACGGCTTTATCTATACGTAACTCGACTGAAATGCGGGAGCATTTTTTCCCCCCTTTTTTTAGCCTACTCCGTAATCGCGAGAGCAGCTCTCCCGAGAGAGGGTTAGAAAGTTTTCCAGCCGGGGGCTGGAAAACGCGACTGTTTGCGCGGGCTGGATCTGTACAAATGAAGCTTCTTTTGCGAGGGAAGAAAGCTGCTGGAAATGTGACGTTTTAATTGAATGAGTTTCAAGTGTTTTAAAATCTATATCTGGGTTTTTGGATGAAAGAAAATATCGTTTGTCTCGTTCAAATGATCGCTGATTCTTTGAAAAGCTTTTGGTACGAAATTTTTTCGAATCTCATTAAAGTTAAATTCATAGTCCTAAATATTCTAAATATAAATTTGATCATTAAATATTCCCGAATATACTGTTTCGACGGTCTTTGTCGATCTAGATCCATCGAGCCACAATCAAAAGTGAACGTTGAAAAGTTATTTTCAAATGGAAATAAATGTTACAGATAAAAGTCAAAAGGTTTGAAAAGCATCGGTTACAAATAGTAGGTTTTACAGAAATGAAATTAAAAAAAACTTTCAAAGCGAATTTCCATTTTGCAAAACATGTTTCCGCGCAATTGCTTTGATCAATTTCAATATTTTTTCATAGAAACTCTATTAACAACATTTCAAGCACTCGTCAATACAAACAGAGCATCACTCACCATCAAATTGCCTCTACTTTTTTATTTACCTTTTCCAATTTTTCCAAATAATTTCACCTCTAACCACGTTCACCCAACTATCTCAAAACATCAAGCACTAAACCACCAAACCCCCCTCCCCCTTATCTCAAAGCAGCTTCCATCAACCTTGACGACAGTCGCTACCCATCGACAGGCATTTATTTATGCAGCTCCTCGGGAGAGCCGTCGCGGAAAATTCCTCCGTGCTTACGTTCCCATATACGCCCGACGCATAAACGGTTTTACAAGCGCGGAGGAAGAGAGGACTCCCTCTCTCTCTCTCGGGAGAGGGATCAATATGCGAGGGGACAGCGTCGCCGGGGAGATAGAGCGAGAGCGAGTCCATTAGGAAGAAGTTGCGGCTCGCGAGCGCTGGGAGCGCGCCTCGCCTCATCAGAAAGTCGTTAGCCTGCGGCAGCAGCAGCAGCCTCCGCTTCACAGCCGCTGCTGCAGCAGTGGCAAAAGCTGCGGCTCGTCCCTGTGTATCCGCGAGCTATACCGTCACACGAAGCTTTCAGTCCTTGAGCGTGTGTATGGGGAAGCGATAGGCGATTGACTGGCAAATGGTATCGAGGTGGGCATGGGAAAAGCAGCAGCGAGCTTAATCGCTGGTATGCTTATTTCGTCGCCTTTAGAGAGGGCTGGAGGGGAAGAGTGAGGTGTATTCAAAGTTGAATGTACTGACACTACTATTTTCTATTGTAATTTCTATACTTTGTTGAAAGATGATAACGGATAACTTGTAAACGAAATTCAAATTTTATCATGATTTGCTAGCTAATGGTTTTCAGGATTTTCTTTAATCGCAGAGATATTTTCAACGGTAAAATCTGTGTCAGTATATGCATAAATTATTTCCAGCTCTGAAGCGTGAAAAGGAAATAAGCGTGTCATATATTTTAACACGTTTTAAAATTACAAAATGCTATTTACTTATTTATTAAATGCCTTATTTTACAAAAACATTAACCAGATATAATATCTTCTTGATCTTCAGCTTATCTTATTTCGTACTATAAATAAAACATTGAAAGCCCATTTGAATACACGGGCGTAATCTTAAACATTTCGTACCACATCTAGCTTGTTGCTTTATCAGCGAAAGCGCCAGCGCTGAATAGCGCGTATACGCTGGCTAATTAAAAATTGAATTCCTTGATGAACGCGGTGCGCGCTCGGCGCTACAAGACTTTGCAATGCGTCAGAGTGAATTATGAACTTCTACTTCACGTGTAGCCGACTTCATCGGGATTTATGGGTGAAACAGGATAAAGAGAGAACGAAGAAAATTAAATTTCGCGCTTTGCGCCCGTCGCCATCTAAACGCGCTTGATTTAAGCGCCATCCCCCCGCAGCAGCTCGTTGACACGTTATTGGGAAAAATTTAGGCTACGTATAGTAATAATATTGATAACACGGTGGAGTATCAGTTCATTTGGATTTATGCAGTTAGTTCGGTCGTTAGCGCACAATCGTGGGAATTGCACATCGATCTGCCGGCGGCAGAATTAGTACAGCCATTAATAACTTTTCGTATGTGCGGCTCCGCTCGTGCGCGCCCGCTTGAATAACTGTATTGTTTTGCTCGGCAAATTTGCCTGATTCAAGGATATTCCGCTCATAAAGTTCGCTCCGCGCGTATTATGCGTGTCATATTTCTTTTCTGCGATTAGTACATCCTTTGCCGTCAATTACTATAGAAATTATCTTATAGCCCGCGAATTCATTAGCATATTTTCATTCAATTACGAAAATTGATGTTTATCAATTCGTAAAGATTCGATTCCAATTAAGGCTTGTATATAAACAATACTTTGTTGCATAACACGATTATGAGAAATCACTGTAAGCAGTGCTTATAATTAAAATTTTAGAATAATATCATAATTATGAAAAAATTTAAGCCAACTCCCTGAAGACTAAATTAATTCCTAAGATTTTCTAAGGATTCCCTTCTACTCTCGAAAAGTTTTGATTAACAAACGGTAGCTCGCACAAGCCGAAACTTTCATCAAAGAGAAGAGGCAAAAGTATGGGGAAAAAGAAAAAAGGAAGGCGATGCAAACCGGTCACCAACGACGTAGCTTGAGAACCATCATTCCGCCATAAGAAGGGGTTAGCCCATGGATGGAAAAAAAAACTTACTAAAAGAAAGAAAAAAAAACAGAAGACGGCCTGTACAGGCCGAGACGTATGCTCTCGGTGGCCCCGAATGAATACGTAATGACCAGTGCTTGGCTCCTGCTGCTGCCGGCCAAGCTTATGAAATTCCCATATGTGAAGAGAAGCGGAGCTCGGTGCTCGTGCCGGTCGTCTTGGGTGAAAAACGCTCATTGATTACTCCTACTCCCTCCCGGCGAGCACAAGGGCCCCACACCCTTCCCGAATGCTCGCCTATATACATGTTTGTATCCAGCGTAGCCGACATTGCTTTTCTCTAGCGCGCGCTGGCAAACAAAAGAGACTGGCGACAGGGGCAGGGGGGAATAGAAAAAGCCGGCTATGTGCGCAAGAAGGCCGGACCTTCGGGCGACGTTCTTAGCATGGAGGGGGACTCGTACACGTATATATACATACGCGTTGTACACGAGCACGTACGTATAGGAGGCCAAATGCAAACGACTTATTTGCACTTCCGTCATAATCACGCGGGCAAATACACAGGCGCAGGCGAAAGCTCACGGGCGTATATAGACGCGCGCTCTCGTGTACGTGTATTAGCGGCCGCTCGACGTTGACGACGACGAAGACGACGGCGAGGAGGACGACAACGGCGCGCGCGGCTATTAAATCGTAATCCCCTTCGGCCTCGACGTCTCACGTACAATGAGAGCACTAAAAGCAATTTTGCGCGAGCTCCAAGAGAGCCGGACGGGACGGCGGGAGGGGGGAGCAAATACTTTTCTTGCGACGAGAGGAGCGTTACGCACAGGAAGGCATGAAAAATCGCCGGCTGATGTTGCTGCTCTCGAGCTAGTCTGCTGCCTCCCCCCCCCCCCCCCCCCCCCCCCCCCCCCCCCCCCCAACAAACCC
>JAPYZA010006040.1:0-26197 GCA_030522685.1 Eupelmus azureus | reverse complement strand
TAATTTTCATTTAGTTACTTAAAATTAGTCAACAATTCTAGACTATTCTAACCATCTGGAAGTAAATAGAAAATTTATTTTAATAAAAAGTATATACATTTCAGAAACACAAAAATGTATGTTTTGCATACGTTAAACCGCAAGTTATTTAAAACAATAATTGAATAATATAATTTTTTCATTTTTAACAGTTGCGTCAATCGTTTCAAAAGATGGTAACAACAGAGAAACATTTATATCACTCTAATCTGAAAATCAAGACATCGTCATGATTTATTAGCTCTTGTGGTATAAAATATAGTTCGATACTTGTGTATAAGTTAATTATTTACCTCATGAGACTTTTCTCGTGCCTCTAGTCTCCCTCGCGTCTCTTGGGCGAAAAACGTTTCACGAAATAAATAATTAACTTTCACACCCTTGTCAAAATACTATTATATATAGCACTTCTTTTTCAATAAATATTTAAAATTGTTAATATTTAAAAGATACATTAACATAGTTCTATAAATAATAAATAAGTTAAAGCAAACAATCGAATAACCATACTTATAATATATGCTATAAAAACATATGCAGTTGATTTTGAAGGATTTCAATGTGCTTGTAATGAATATACAATTTGTATATGAGAAAATAGTGCGGAGTACGGTTTTTTAACAGCAGCTCGCGGAAAAATATTAATGCTTAACAAGAAACTTACTCATTTAATAATGATGGTATTTATATTTACATTTTATTACTTTTAATAAAAATTAAGATTACAATGAAAAAGTATGTTAAAATATTTGTAATTTACAGTTTGTGTAAATCATTGACGCGGGATCTTAAATCACCAATTCTTATATGATATCTTTGTTTATATGCATTTTTAAGAAATCTATGTTTGTTTCTGTAAGACAAATCCATAAATTCCCAAAACACTCCAATGATTGTATTATCATCTTTTACATTATTTAAGATAAAAACGTTTTGCCACCTCATTGGTAATCCACTACAGTTCTTTTCAGATTCAAATGAATTAATTATAGAATCACCCCTGACCCTAGTTTCAATTCTTTTTCATAGGTAGTTATTAATATATAATAAATTGTTAATAAAAATTAATGTGATTTTGTGTACATTTTATTAAAAAATATTGCTAAATAAGCAATTAAATTTTTTATAAGTTTTAAAAAAAAATAAGCTTGTAGAAAACTGGCCTTATTGCTCACAAGCTTTATTGTCGTGTCACTGTTTTATAAAGGATTTTGATGGATCTGTTTTAGGAAACTCTTTTCAAATATACCCGGAAAGTTAGCAAAAAGTAGCCAACTATAAATTTTTATTATTTTGTACTTATAATTTCTAGCTTCATGGATACACAAATTCGACCTAACTTTTTTATATATTTCCACATTTATATAAAAGATTAATTTTTTCGAAATCTTTATTTTTTAATTGTATTTTTTAACGGGACGTTTTTAAGGAGTGTACGAAAGTTCTTTTAGTAAAACTTAATAAGTCACTTGACAAACCATCTTATGAATAAGTGGACAAATTATCTGATAAATCGTTTGAAAAATCATCCTTTGATCCTCTGATAGTTCATCTGAAAATTCATGTGATGAAATATTAAATAAATAACCTGCTAAGGAAAGTAGGACTGCATATTTTCAATGTAAAGCAAAATATATTTAAACGTAAGATGTAACATTGCTAATTGCCTTTATATCCAGTGGATGAATACATTCGCATGTGGATAATAAGTTTACACTTGAATGAAATATTTTAGCTTTACTTCGAATGTTAATTTGATTGCCACTCTCAAAAGGCTTTCAAACCAACCCATATATTTTTTGACTATTAAAAACAAGTATATTGCTATACGGAAATCTAGGACGTAGTTGTCCTCTGAAATGATACACTTTATCTTCATTTTCAAGTCAATATTTCAGAGCGACTAAGAATGGCGTTCGAGCGAAATTTTTTAAACATTAACATAATTTTCAGTTGAATGGAATGGTCGCGTTAAAATAATGACTTGAAATTATGCACAGAGATAGAGTATATCCTTCCGCAAGGCAATAAATTAATCCAGAGTTTGGACGTATTTTTACCAATAGTCAAAAAATAGTGTGGTCGTTAAAAATTTAGACTTTCACCCCCTCCCCCCTAACTTAAGTGTCTATTCTTTAAGATGATCTTTGTCCATGTATAGTACTTCTTAAGGTATCATCTATAATTTAACACCAATATTTATTTCAAGAAGATAAATAGTGAACTTAAAAGTAATACTCGCAATATAACTTTTATTGTACACGTCTATATATTGACACTTCGCGCGTTTTCAGGTTCGCTCGCTGCGTATCCAAGCGCTAATAAGACTATTTTACGCACAATATAATTCGCACGCCGCCGAAAGGAGATACGACACCGCCCGCACTTTACAAATAGGATTGCAGGTATAAAGCACCGGTATAAATATAAAGCAGCTATATTTTTTTCTACGGCAAATAATTGATAGTATTTGTTTTTATTACCAACAAAGTCTTGGTTGTTATTATCCTTTTCTAGCAGAGATTTTATAAAACCATAGCGCTTATCCGATATCTTGTTGAGCATTAGATTTTAATAAATTACATATGAATATAGTTTTTATACAAAACAAAATAACACTATTACGCTAAATACTTGATAAAGAAATCAATGATCAGTTATCATGAGGAGTTACTAGAAGTATAGTCGAATATAGGGTATTTTTTTATTTTTATTATAAATTTATTTTTATAATATTAAAATTTTTTATTATTTGTGTTATAATTTATTATTACATCGCCAGATATCTATACCGTACCATTACGAAATTTGGGAGGCGCCGCAAATTGCAATAAAATATTCAGCAATGGCAGTATAGGCGATTTGAAGTGCTTCTAAATATCAATAATATTGATTATACCTTTATAATTGCAGATCCAGTTCAAAATTGTAATTATGATCATACAATCATTGACATAAAAAACATTACAAGGTCATTGACGATGAAGTATGGACTTTAAAGCAGTTTAACGATGAAAACTCAAATTGTGAAAAAAGGTTGTAAAAAAGATAATAATTTGAAATCAACAAAATTGTTCACAATAACTCATGTAAAAAAGTATTATTTTATGAGTAATACGGGATAAGAAAGACACAAGATTTAGCATGCGTTTATTTTATTATTACACGTAAGCCAAAAATAATATATAGAAATATCTAAACTATAATTATTATGATTGAATCTGAGTAATGTAAGTCGGTATTGTCTCAATACTTATAAGCATGAGCTCCTGCTATGTCTCTCTAGACATTTAAATTTAAAAAAGATATATTTGTAAACGATACACGAAGTGTTTAGTTCAAAAATAAAAATGCTTAAATCAGACATTATTTTTGAAATATTTTTTTCGCGTTTCTCACTCATTGTAGCAAAAACCATTGACAATATGTATTATGTAAGAGAAAATCTTAATAAGAATTTAAATTAAGTGTTGCGCAACTGTAATACTGTTATGCTGGCAAGAGATATGAAGCAAATAAGTGAATTATTTTAGCATATTTGCATCAGTTTTAGAATAAATTTGCAGAAAAATCTAATGAGAATATAGTATGAGTTATTATCGGATTAACAGATCGAAATGTATTTTATTTGGAGATTATGGACATGTTAAAATACTATTTCAACACGTGCATGAAAAAGGCCTCTTTGCACAAAAAAGGGCCTCTGCATACTCTTGTTAAAAAAAGCACAGTATTTAACAAAGGAGGAAGTGGTCAATTTTCCAAGTTGAACAATATACTATTAATTAACTACTCATTTCTAATACTTTACTACAATTTCTGAATCCGTAAAAATGATACTACTTAAAGCTTACTTTAATGGAAACAAATTCTGCAAATCAAAATTAATTACCCGAGGGAATAATTAACTTTTTATTCCCACCTTAACTGTGGCCACTTATTTGTTTTTATTTGATTTTTTCAGTAATTTTTCTATTTTTTCTAATAAAAATGCTAGCAGGGAAATAATGACTTCTAGCAGGAAAATAATGGTCAAGGAGGGATATAATGAGCTAAGAGGGAAATAATGGGCCATTATTTCCCCCCTCGAGTTTTGCGGGAATAATAGGCCATTTTCAGCGCGCTTTTTCAGGGAAATAAGTGGTCATTATCGTTAAGGTGGGAATAAAATAAGTTTCGATTCTGTAGATATTTTTGCAAAATTTTTTACAAAACTTTAAACATATAAGTACTTCTGTTAATTAATCGACAATTCAAACATTCGCGGGCTCTATAAGCTAAGTGGTTCTACAAGCGAATTAGAGTCTGGAGACAGATAGAAAGCTTTGCGTCGCAATTCTCAAGGGTGCAAATACTACATGTAAAGGAATGCCTATAATATCGTTCCAAAGTTTTGTCTTTTCACCGGGAACGTAGAACCGAGAGGAGGGGAGGTATTTTATCAACCTAGTTCAAAACTGTTCTGTTAACAATATTTCAGAACCTATAACTATAAAGTAGATAAACAAACTTTTGCTTAATTATTGTAATCAACCTCTGTTTTCACCCACCCTTATTGTTGCTCTCGTGACGTCACTGTTTCATCACGCTCCGAAGTGCACTCAATTTACTCAACTTTGAAACGGTTATTGTAGAAACTCCCTAATGGATCGGATTCCGCTGATCGCAATTTGACAACGAATCACGGAATTCGGAACAAATTCAACACAATCGTATAAATTACAAATCACAACTATCGTATCCAGAGTCGATAACCTGTTCCCGTACGCTATTCTAAAATTACCAACATAAATATGATTGGCTAATTCTACACTATCCGATTTTTTTCTAATAGAACTAAACAATCACATTTTTACCATTTTACTTCTAATTTCAGGACAAGGTACGAGCACAAGTAGAACGAGCACATGTGGATTCCCCCTAACCTTTAGTTTTTCTTCTCGTCGGAAGGACAAAGTGTTCTCGTGGTAGGCGAACTGGCAGCTGACTTCGAGTCTGAATTCTCTCGGTGTAAAAATGGCGACTCGTCTGCTAAAAGTTAATTCAGCTTTGCTGAAATTCGCTAACAGTAAGGGAGCTTTTAAGGTATGTCGATCGATCATTTATACTTTCAAGCGATCTTCGAAGCTCGGAAAGTTTTTTTTCATGTTTTTATCTGAAATTTTTATGTCACTTGATTGTGAAAAACATAAACGATAATCTCTTTTTGACGGCACTTCCCTTACGTAATACGGTTAAATTTTGCTTTATATGAATTATATACTTATTAAACGATCGTTTGCAGTAGTGAGCACTTCAATTATATAATTTTACCTGGGATCGCTTTTCTAAAATTCATTCATTTGTTTTTCCTGAGGTATGATGTGTTTGAATTTTCTAACCTAAAAGATATTGATACTATCAGAATTTTTTGTTCATTATTGTATATAAAAATTCCAGTTGTCATGGAATGGTATACTAACTTTAATGTTTTCAGATTCCAAAGAAATGGAATTCAACAGCTGCTGCACTTCACCAGGCTCTCATCAATCAGCCTCCAACTAAAACCACAACCCTCGATAATGGAATGCGAGTCGCCAGTGAAGACAGTGGTGCAGCGACTGCAACTGTTGGACTTTGGATCGATGCTGGAAGTCGATATGAAACTGATGAGAACAATGGAGTTGCTCATTTTATGGAGCACATGGCCTTCAAGGTATTGCTTCTATTTCTCCATTAATAAGAAAATAATTCAAATGATGTTATAAAAAAATTTTTTATAGTCTTAAATACAATTGTTTAAAATTAAATTTCTGATTAATATTTAGAGAGAAAATTTTATTTGTATGTTATTTCAAGAAAAAATTAAGAAACATTACTTTAACTTTTGTATAGGGAACTGCAAAAAGGTCGCAAACTGATCTTGAATTGGAAATTGAAAACATGGGAGCTCACTTGAATGCGTACACAAGTCGGGAGCAAACAGTCTTTTATGCAAAATGCTTAAGTCAAGATGTACCAAAAGCAGTAGAGATTCTTAGCGATATTATTCAAAACTCAAAACTAGGAGAGAGTGAAATAGAGAGGGAAAGAGGAGTAATTTTAAGGGAAATGCAAGAAGTAGAGACAAATTTACAAGAGGTTGTTTTTGACCATTTACATTCAGTAGCATACCAAGGAACTCCACTGGGAAGGACAATTCTTGGACCAACCGAGAACATTAAGTCTATTTCCAGGAATGACCTTGTCAGTTATGTTAAAAACAACTATGGTCCACCTAGGTAAAAAATAAAAATAATAAAGTTTTCACATTTTACTTTTTACAATATACTTGATAAATTTTTACTTTTCTTTAAATTTTAAAAGATTATTTTTAAAAGTTAGTTAGTACAATGCATAATAATTTAATTCTTATAGTTTTCAAATTTAAGTTATAAAAATAATCTGTTGTTATGATTAGGATCTTGTGGTTTTAATCAAGAAACTAGTGACTATATTGTAAAAAGCAATATAAATATAAAAAGTTAATAATATTTATATTCTCTTTGATCAAAGTATGATGACAACAGTGAACAGTAACAGTATAAATAGTATACTAAACTTTTGTGTTTTTTTGCAATTTACTCAGAAACAATTCTAATTTTTAATTATGATCAAACTTGTGCAATGTAGTATAAATTTTTAGATATATTTCCAAATAAAGTAGGAATGAATATTTTTTATTTAAGGCAGGAAGTATTCCTAATAATTGAATATTATTAACCAAAATTGTGTAAAATAATTCTTCAATAGTAACTTAAAGTAATAATTTTGTATAGAAGGGTATCCGTGTATGATTTATCCATAAGTTCCGTGGAACTCTTTAAATTATGCTGGGTATTCTATTTTAAATGCTTTTCCTACATAAATATTCAAATTTGAAAATTGAAAAACTATTTTATATTTTAATTTATCGTTAATACCGTATCAAATTAATTCAAATAGGTTCGTTCTTTCTGGAGCCGGCGGTATCGATCACAACCAGCTGGTTCAATTAGCTGAACAGCATTTTGGCAAAATGACAGGACCACTGTACGACAAGATTCCTGATCTCCACCAGACCTGTCGCTACACGGGATCGGAAATCCGAGTTCGCGACGACTCAATCCCTCTGGCGCACGTTGCTCTCGCTGTTGAAGGTAATTTATGCATCAAGCATGCTAAATAAATATTTAAGTTTTATATAATAATCGATTTTTGATTTGCGTGGATGAAGAAAACGAAAAAAATAAATTTAATTGTTATGAATAAATTGAGGCATTGGATAGAACAAAGCACAGAGATAATTTAAATTAAATAGATTATGTGCCCTTTTTCATTCAATACTTCAATTCATTTTATTAAATTTCAACTTGTAATAGCTATAATATAAAATTAGTTTAAATCTGTTACTTTCAATTCGTAATAAAATTATAACAATGAGAAATTGATTTGTTCACGTCGTATCAAAACGTACAGTTCGATACGTGATTTCAACCTCGCATAGTTGTTTCACCCTTAATTCGTTCAAGCGCAAATGTTCACGCGAAGGCAAAATCATTTTTTAATACGATTCGATAACTGATTCGACACACGGTGATTTTAATATGGCGTGGCCTATTCGCAAATGTCAACGCGTGACTAAAATTATTATTTCGCACAAATATCGAAAAGTATTATTTCGATACAAGTGTCATAAATAGCACTTTATGTCATACTTTATATCATTATCATTATGTAGGTGCTGGATGGAGAGAGGCTGATAACATTCCTTTAATGGTTGCTAACACTTTGATGGGAGCTTGGGATCGTAGCCAGGGTGGTGGCGCCAACAATGCCACGAATTTGGCTAGAATAGCAGCTTCTGGTGAACTTTGCCACAGCTACCAAAGTTTCAACACATGTTACAAGGTATCATTTTATTTAGAAATCTATTATCATTTACTTGAATTTTAGTTGTATATATAGTTATATAATTGAAAATAGTTTTATTAAAGCCTTAATATTAGAAAAATGCTTCTGCAAAATTTAGAACATACATTTATTGCTAAGTTATTAAAATTACTTAAACTATATAAATTTAGTTTAAATATAATTTTATTTAGTCATTACTAAGAGATTCTTGGCTGTTCCATTCACCCAACTCATAGTTTAATATTACTAAAGAAACTCATATTTTTATCATAATAAATAGAATAATTTTCGTTTTTTTAGGATACTGGTCTGTGGGGAATTTATTTTGTGTGCGAACCCATGCAATGCGAAGATATGGTTTGGAACGTTCAACAGGAATGGATGAGGCTTTGCACATCGGTGACCGAGAAGGAAGTCAACAGAGCGAAAAATATTTTAAAGACGAACATGTTGTTACAATTAGACGGAACGACCGCAGTTTGCGAAGACATTGGCAGGCAGATGCTTTGCTATGATCGCAGGATTCCTCTTCACGAGCTTGAAGCTAGAATAGAGGTGAGATATTACTATAAACTTTGTTTAAAAAACTGTCTTTCAAATTAAATTATGTACGGAAAAATTACTCAAAATTTGTGGCTAGACCAAGATTAAATAAATTCTCGTTACTGCGACAATTTTAAAATGCAAATAAAAATAATGTGTCTCTAAAGTCCGTCGGGAATATGATATTTTAACTTGGAAAGTACAGTACCGATGAAAAGTTTCCGAAAATGTTCATATTTAAATAAAATTTTAAAAAAGCGTATTAAATAAAATTCATAATTCAACAAAAAACTACAAGATGTTGAAATAAATTATGAACATTTTTTTTATAAATTTTATACAATAGTATAAATATACTATTATATAAAATTCAATTCTAGTACGAGAAAGTGATTTCAACCTCGCATGCACGTTCTTGCCTGAGGGAAGCAAAGATGAAAAGGCTACGCGAAATTGAAATCTCCTTCTCGCTCATGCATTGGACCGTATTTTTGATACAACGAGCTCAAAGCGAGATTTTAGTTTTTTTATACATGCGCTTTTTTATTTGTGCGCAAAATTGACTTAAAAAATGAAACAATTTGCTGTCGAAAATTATGCATCTGGTAATCCTTACCTACATCAATCAAATTAACTGGAGGGAAAACGAGGTCTTGCTTCTTTACCTAGGCTCTCGATATAATTTAATATATAACAAATATAATCAAAATCTTGATAGATTTATGTTTCACGTTGTCCTTGCGTGACAAATACTTTTTCCGATATTATCCATTTTGATAATTAATTTGTTTAAATATCTGTAGGTTTAAAATTTTTTTATATTACTTACTAACGGGTCAGAAATTAATCTAATTTTGTTCATCCGTTTTATATTAAAAGCAATAATTTGAGATATAATAATAAATAAAAAACTTAAAATCATTTTAATTAAAAAAAACAAAATATTTTTTTATAGGCTGTCACAGCTTCGACTATTCAAGACGTAGGTATGAAATACATATACGATCGCTGCCCAGTTATTGCTGCTGTTGGTCCAGTTGAAAATCTGCAAGATTACAATGTTATCCGCGGTGCCATGTACTGGATAAGAGTTTAAACCTTGCTGTGTAAAAGTTGTAGAACTTTTACAATTTGTCAGGATACCCGACAAAACAAACAGTTAATATGTATAGAAAATTAATTTATATCAATAATTCGCAATTTCATTGTCACGTGCAGCAAGATAGTAGCTTGATGATTTTAAATAGTATGAAAATAAATGTAACACTCTGTTAAACATCTTCAAGAATACTGTAAGACTAATGAGGTGCGTGCTCAATAACATCAAGATAAATAAAAATTAAATTTTTTTCACTGTTATTTTTATTTTTTAAATAGTTACAAAAACGATAAATAAGATTTTATCCTCCACCATACCAATTATATTATGTGATAATTAATTAAGAAGTTCATTATAATTTATAAATTGTGTCACACAAAAATGCCACTTGAATAGAAGTGATGTAAATTAATATCTAGGTTTGATTTAATACTGACTAGAATGTTGACCTTAAGTAAAATTATCATATAATATATAAATCAAAAAAATATTTGTATAGATTATATATCTGCGGCTGATTTCGGCGCAATTCAAAAATTTGTTAAGCAATAATAAAAATTGATGCCAACTTTTGCCTCAGCATAAATTAATGTTTTTGAACTTTGTTAGTATGATTTCTTGGTAATAGTCGTACAATTATGTGATGCAATTTGTCTTTTTTTATGTAAAATAAATAAAAATATCTAAAATTTAAAGATTAAGTTATTTTTGAAACTCGTTTTCCATTTGGCAGAACTATAAAACTGATTTAAAGACTTGTATAAGCAAAATTTAAAATAAAATAACTTATCTATACGATTTTAAAATTCTGACAATTTCTTTAATCCTTTAATTATGTAAGATTATTTTTAAGAGTTCTCGTTATATGGCAGTGTAGAGCAAAAAGCCTTTTATATACAACATTACAATATTGTGGCAACTAATATTTTTATTACTTAGAGTAAAAATTTAAGTAAATATTTAAGTAAAAACGTATTTAAATATACTTAAGTACAAATTATGTTTTGGCACTAATTAACATAGTTTTGATTTAAAATCACTGGAAATATGACAGCCACCTTAAAATTTATAAATATGTATACCGACGAAATCAGCCATACAAAATTGATAGTAACTATCAAATATTGTAAAATGGTTAGCAGAAAAATTCCCTATGGCTATTGATCTTGATCAATTGTAAAATTAGAAATGCTTAACTATATGTACAAAATTGATTTGTAAGAGATTCATCATATGAGCACATTATAAATTTATCTAACCATGTGATATCCACGAAATGAAGAATTCCTGGAGTTGTTAATTGTTTGACTATCTGCCAAGAGCATTTTCAGGTACTGTAGTTTGCCTGGTCACAGAATCCTTGCAAACTTTAGCTGTCATTTCAGCTAAAGGTTCCAATTCTTTGTGATTTATGAGATCAAACTCTGTCACAAAATAATAGAAGTGCTTGTAACATGTATTAACATGAGGTTCCTACAAAAATACATCAATTATGAGTTTTACTTTCAGATAAAAATTAATCATTTTAAGAAAATAAATAAATATCTTACAGCTCCAATTAAAACTATCCGATCAAAGTGATGTATATAGACATGAACAAATACCCTAAACAATCTAGTTAAAATCTTTCTGCATAATGGTATAAATGTTTTTGGAAATGGTATATCTGTTTAAAACAAAATAAAATTATTAAAAATACATTACTATTTACTAAAATAAAAATTATTTTTGGAAAATAATCAATTGATAAACTTAGCAGTCATACCTGTCGAAACAGGAAACATGTGTTCATTATTTATTTGGAGTTCAATCCAATCCATCAGCAAACTAACATATTGTGGTGCTGGTAGAGCAGTTGGCTTTTTATATTTATCTCCATCAGCCCATAAGTATTCAAAGCGAGCACCGCCACTCATTGTTGGACAGGAAGTTGAGTCACAGTATTCTGATATTGTGCCATAAATGAGATTGATTCTGTTGAAGAAATCTACAACTGCGTAGAAAAGTAATATAATAATAATTCATAGAATAAATAAATAAACAATTTTAAGTTAGAAACTTGCACAATTTGATGTATAAATAATTTCAGATTTAAATGAAAATAAACAATATTATTATAAAATTTAATTAATTGTTAAATTAGAGTTAAAGATTAAAATTAAAATAAGCTCTTATGTTATTTTTGTACTTATTGCATCAAAACATCGTAAAACCTAAGTTCTATATACAATTATTTACAAAAAATTAAAAAGTTAAGATATTGAGTACCATGAACTGCAATCCAATCATTCAAGTCTTCTCCATGTGGCAGTTTCACGGCAGCTCTTAAATTGATTCCAGAATTCAGTGATGCTTGAGCTTGTTTATATAAGGAGTATCTCATAGTTCCATGAGTAAATTTCTTTTTAGGACGGAAAGTCTAAAACAGATATTAAGTGATGATAATTTCGATATACAACACCACAATTTCAAAAATAGTTGACATACTTCTGTAAAAACCCTTAGCAAAAACCACTACATAATAGTAAAATAGATACATAAAAAACAAAAAAAAACGTTACACATAATTTTCCAAGTAATTAGCATCTATTTATACTACTTAAACATATCTATATCAATTAAACTAAATAATAAAAGTATAAAGGATGCACGTATGGGACGATTTCATAAATAAAACTCCTACCTTTCCTTTGTGAAAGAACTCTTTAAAACCACTAAGAGCCATTTTTCGACGAGCAATAACCTGTCGCCTATGAAGTAAGTGATAAAGTACCAAAAATAGACAAAACGTCTATTCGCCGCAGGCCGCAGGTCGCTTGACAACGTAATTGATATTTCTGCTTCTTCAGTCGGAGACACGCAGACGCTAAATGTTTAAACACTTATTCTTGCCTTACTCTTGTCTTACTTATGCCTTAAATCTGACTTTACTTTACTGGCGTAAGAAACATGTGTTATTGTAGACAGCTACTATATTGATTCATTCATATCGCGCCACCTTGTTTTTGTAGGTGATAATAAAGAGTGGGTCTATGCTATGCGCTGAATATACTGTTTATTGAGCATTTGAATATCTTTTAAAATGCACAAATTAATTTTTTTAAGTTAAGTGTTATTGCAATATCTGCCTGGCACCTATTAGTTTGATAACAAAAGTAATATTTTGTTTAAACATCTTGGACGATATGTAGCTTAGAAGTAGAACAACTATGTGGATTGGCTTTCAAATAAAAACAGATTTTTCTAGCTTTAAAGAAATTGCTTTTTTTTATGAATATTGTGATATATTTGAGGTATGAAAATAGTATAAATTATAAGAAAAATGTTAATATTTTGATATTTTATATCTTTGCAATATATGCTTACCTAACTAACAATAGTTCCAAATTTCACCGCCTTATGTCAATTTAACACAGCTTTCGGCGCTAGTGTTACCTTCACTGACTTTACTATAAGCTAAAATGCGTGGAATATTGGAATGGTTGGAAATTGGAATGACCGCAACAGAGTTTATTGTGTTCTAGCTTCCAGCTGATCAGTCAGAGCTAAAAATATAAACTAGGGAAACGACTTTAAGGTTAAACAAAATATATATTTTTAAAAAATATGGAAAAATTTAGTATATTAAGGATTGAATTTAACATACTATACATCTAAGACGATAATTTCTAGTGTCGCTATTGTTAATAATAACGGAATTTTTAAATGCGCAATACATTGGTTTAAACTGTTTATTATACTGCGCATTCTGATGTGTTTCAGTTGATACAACGAGCAACTTTTTGCATATTTTGATCGATCATCGTTAAAGTTTTTTTAGGACTAGCAGTAAATTTCGAAAATATGGTAACGTAAATACTTGAGTCGTGATTTTAAATTCATTAAATCGTTTCTGATTGCATAGTTAACTAACATGACTTTTTTTTATTTCAGTGAATAGAAAACAGTTTTCATTTACATATTTTTTTAAAAAATTTCGTCAGATATTTAAAGGTTATAATTTATTGCAAATGAGAAAAAGTACTTGCAGTCACATTTATTTTTATACAAAAAAATTATTTATTTTTCAGATCCATAGTAATTTATAACTATGCCTGTTGATACTGCAAGCACAACTACTTTCAGTACTCCTCTACCTTCTGATCAACTACCAGAATGCTGGAATAATGATGAGCGAATGAAATCATTGTTCGCTCCATTTCGAAATCGTGCTGTTAATCCAGAAGACTGGAATTCAAAATATAAATTCTGGAATCAGTTTGTAAAAAGTTGGGCAAGTTATAATGCACGCTGTAGCTTCAGTTTAACAGACTTGAATGCCAACTTTAAAAGAAATGGCTGTACAGCACTGTGTTTACCAACTGTTCTTCAAGAATTATACAGGTAAGAAGTATAAAAATATTATTGCACTTTGAGCTTTTATAAGTTTAAAAGTACTTTCTGAGTTTTAATTTTATATTTTCAGTGAGTATTTTTTAAAATTTAAATTTTCAAGAAATCTTATACATTATTTTATTCTATATAATTGCAATATAATGGAGATATTTATTTTAAAATAGGAATGGGGAAGTTATACTAGAATCAGACTTTTTAAAGGAGCCTAGTAGTTCATGGACAGGTTGGACAATTGACCTATTTGTGAAAAAGCCAATCAGCTGGTCTTTTACAAAGCTAAAAAATTATGTATCAGAGCCTGTTATAGACACGGATATGAAATACATTCACTTATCCACTGTAAAAGAGCTAGGAGAACTTATACTGTCTACAATAGATAGTAAAAAGGAAAATACACTTTTCTCCCTGTCAGAATTAACTAAAAACTGTATACAAAAGAGTGGTAATACTAGAATTACAGAAAATAATATCAAATTAGCTTTAATTTGGTTGAGGCATAATAAAAAAGCTGCATTCAGAAACAGCCAAGATGATAAAAGTGATTTACTTGTGAAAATTGCTTCAAAAAATGTAGAACAAGTGACAGAAATTGATGAAGGTACTCATCAGCTTACTCAGCAAGAAAATATGTTAATTAAAAATATTGAACAACTGGAAATTGAAAGAAATGAAGTTATTTTAAAAGCAAAATCATCATTGGCAAGTGGTTTGAAACAAGTAGCTAAAAGTTTTTTAAGAAAAAAACACGAACTTGATAAATGCATTGAAAAGCGTAGTGCAGCATTGCATAATGTTCAGAGGCTTTTAACAAGAATACATGATGCTCATTATGATACAAATACCTTGGCTGCATACAAAGCTGGTTGCAATGCTCTAAAGAAGTTTGAAGATACTGGTTTGTCTGAAGATAATGTAACAAATACTATGGATGACATGGCTGAGGTAATAAAAAACTACTTAATATTACTATATCTAATTAAAAAAAAAATTTTAAATTTCAAATTTTACATTAATATTATCAAATCAAATTTATAGTAAAAACATATTAAAACATTTAAATAGCTAAAAAGTAAAATGTATTCTAAAATGTAGTAAAATCGTTTCAAAACACGAAAAAGGGCAAAAATTAAAAAGTAGTAAATTAAGGGTAGACTTCGCGTGTCTTTAATACTTGACTCCCATGTTTACACGCCATGATGAACAGTATTTTAAACGTAGTATTTTTAATTCTATATTTTAGATTTTGTACTATGAGGGTCAATTAAATCATTAATAAAATATACGCGAACAATTTTCACGATTACTATAATAAATAAATTTATTACAATTTCAGATTTTAGAAGAAATAAATGAGGTACAATCAGTAATGGTCCAACCTGTGACTACTACAGAATCAGATGCTGAATTAGAAAAAGAATTAGCTGAAATTATGGGAACAGCATGGGATGATTCAAGTGATCAAGATAAAAGCAAAAATCAGTCCATTAATTCTCTTGATTTACCAAGTTTGGCAGACTTAGATTTGCAAGGTAAGACAAAGTTTTAAATAATAGCATTATAAGATATTTCAAAATAATTATATAGTAGAAATTAAATTATTAAAACCAATTTTTTTCAGATCTACCTGCTCCTAAAACCAAGGCTTCCATAAAATCAACGCAAATGCAGCTGTGAAGTGTTTAGTAAGAAGCAATAAAAGGATTACTAATAGGTAAAACAAAAGTTTTGTTAATATTCAACTTTAATCGTGGTTGTTTATTGAAAATGGAAACAAAGCATCGTCAGTCTTAAAGTAATGACTAGTTTTTGTATATATTATTACACTTTGTTGAGTTCGGAGTAAAAAATGTATGTTCTTTTTCTTGCTAGTTTTTATTTGAATAGGATTGTAGAATTTTCATATGAGCCTTATCAACGTTACTAAACGATAAAAATCAAATTTCGTTAAAAAATAAATAATGAACTAATTGTTCAATATTTAAATAGGGACGACGGCTAGGAAAATATTTGTTTATGAAATTTACGAACAACCATGGAATGGCTTATTGGTTTCTAAGCGTGATATTACATCTTGAATCCATTCCATATGACTTGACACTCTTGTATATAAGGAATACGAATAACTGTTGCAAGATTTTTGTGCACCTTCTTTTCTTACTCCAATTCCTACACTTACAAGGCCTCTGAGGTACCAATGATTGTCAGTTTTAAATACTAGACCGCCGCCACTGTCACCGTCACATACTGATGAACCTGTAAATAAATTGTAATATTAAATTTATTAACTTTACTTTTTCAACATCAATTGTGTCACTTTAAAACAAATCATGACAGGATGTAATTAGGTCATCTTTTCTCTAACTTAAATATAAGGCCATATAAGACTAAGTAGAGCAAAAAATGATAATGCGATAACTATTTATATATTTCAATAAATTGGATACATTACAAGGTGAATGAATCTATCTACAACGGGTCTGTTATAAATGTTTTTGTATAAAATTGAATAAAAATAGAATTATTTATCAGAACGTATAATTCATTTTAGTTACCGTAAAGTTAAATAATCAAGTTTTTCGAAATATCATAAATAAATAAGTTTACTTACCATTAGTATATCCAGCGCAGAATTTATCGATGGTGATGAACCTCTCGCTATCGTAAAGTTTGCTTTGAGCTTTGCATGTATTCAATGGAATGTACGGCAGCGTAATGGTTTGTAGGATAAAGCTGTAATTTCCCTTCTCGGTTTTTCCGAAACCCGGCACCCTACCGTAACTATCGGCCTCCAATGCAGCCTGGTCACTGACAGAATTCGTGTCCAAACAGACCGGCATGAGCGTCGAGCTGAACGTGAAAGCAGTATCAATCTGAATTATAGCAATGTCGCTCGCGTAGTTTCCATCCAAGCCCAAGTAATTGCAGACGATAAATATGTTTTTCGCCTGGAAGCGGATGAGAATTTGGAAAATTAGGTTTATTTGATAACAGGGTTTTGAAAGACTGACAATATCAGCTAAATATTTTTTTTTCGCTCAATCGCGTGTATCTCTAAGTAACCGTTCTCGCTAAATAAGCCGAATAAGCGAATAAAACTCCTTTTTCTTTTGCGAAAAGTTTAGTTGAACAAATTAATATTTTGAATTTGAAACAGCAAAACATCCAATAAATTCAACTCTTAAATAAATACGTATAAATCCAAATCCGGCTCACCTTGGCTTTCTTAACACGATGCGGATCGTGCTCCTTGTAGTTCCAATCCCTGAAGACGTTACCAGTAGCAATGTATACTTTCGAGGCGTCTCTCGGTCCTCTCGTTCTAGTATCATAGACGCAGTGAGCCGCAGTTATCAGAAGATTCTCGCGGATGATCGTAGCGCCGCAGAAAAATTCAATCTTGCCATGGCCCTGGTCTTCGTAAAGAGTCGCGTGCCAGGGGAACGCGGAGATGTCGGCTCGTGTGCCGTTTACTATGAGCGGCGTGCCCACTCCGCTCGTCGCGACTCCGCAGACTGTAACCAAAAGGATAATTACATTTTTTTTGAATTGGTTATTTATGAAGAGCGCTATGAGAAGTCAACTTGACTGAGAAGCGAAAGCTTGTTTACTTAGTGCCTTTATTCATTAAATTATTAGATGTAGATACTTACAATTGTTTGAGTTAAATCCATTTTCAGTTTTGGTAAATAATTTAAAAAAAAAAGAAACATGCTTATTTATACTGGAAAAATATTTAAAGAGTAGAAAAAACTTGTTGCGTCTATTGCGTAAGTTAATGTAGATCAGCTTCAAATTATAAGAATTGAATAATTATTTATAAATGACACATTTTTAAAATCACTTGTTTGCTAAATGGATTTATTAGTAATCATTTATATCACATTTCATATTGATAATCTTGCAAAGAAAGTAGATTTCTGAAAAATCCAAAACAATGTTAAGCGGTGTTCGAAAAATATTTTGATGATTTCAACAAATCCTTATTACAATTGAACGAATTTATCAGGAGTCGTTATTTATTACAACGATGTAAACTTTTATCAAAACATATTATTTAGATATGATAAATATGGGTTGAAAATATAGACATGTTAAAATTAAAAATAAATTACTTCAAAATTTTTTACTATTATTTATAAAATCGAGATATTAGTCATATTTTTTATAATTTCTTTTGTAAGGCCAAGTGAAAAGGTGAGGTAGAAATCTACAAAATATTATACAGAAACCCAAAAATTATGTTGCAAACATTAATTAAATAAGATGTAAAAAAATTTTTTCTAAAAATTTTTTGTTCTACAAAAACTACAAGTCTCATTTTTAAGAAAAGTTTTATTAAAAATTATTCATGTTAAAATGTCGGTAAGTTAGAATTTCGATACTAATATTTTTTTAACAAGATCAATGGAACTTTTTTAAAAAATACTTATTTAGCTTCTTATAAAAAATACAATCTTTAGAAAAAAAATTTTCAATTAATCAATGTTTACGATATAATTTTTGGTTCCTGTATAATATTTCGTACAGACGTCTAATTATTCCTTCATATTACCTTAATCATTATTAACATTTTGTATATTTTTAATTTCTTTAATTTGATGCTGTTAATATCATAAATTTAATGAATTACTATAGTTAGTCTAATTCAAATATACAATTCACCAGTGGTTTAATGCCCAAGATTACTATAATCTTACTACATAATAATTTTTAATAATGTATACTATATATGTATATGTTACTTTAATAATAAAAATTATATTATTTCTTATATACAGTTTACAAGTATAAAATCCACAATAATGAAAAATATATGTCCAAAATTTTTAAATGTTATATATCTAATATTTAGTATAAAAAAATTAGTGGTAACAAAGCGGTAAAAGTAACAATTAGTAGTAACAAAGTAAAACTAACAAATTAGTAGCAACAAAAATTAGTAAAAAAATATTGTATCTTAGTTTATTACAGTATCAGTTCCCACTAAATTTTTTCCCAAATGAAACCGTCGAGTATAATTAATAAACTGTCCTATAAAAGATGGACCATCAGGAAGGTCTTTTTTAAGAACGAAAATGTAGTTCTTTAAGTATATGTTGAATATTATCGGACCTGAAACGCATTTGATGGGTTTGGGCTCCCATTCGCCGCGCATGTTGCACTTGACGGTGTCGCGGCGGGTCAAGTCCGTCGTGTCCTGGGTGTAGCTGTTGCGGCACATGAGATTTGCGACAGTACGCGGTTTTACAGAACTGTCGCATGACGCCCAGGCGTCGTCGTAGGTGCACGATGCTGATAGAGAGTTACTGTTGAGTGGGGGGCAGCGGATCTCTGTGGAAAAAATTGTTCTTTGTTATTAAGTGAAACTAACGATTTTTTAAAAATATTTCTTATTCCGATGTAATTGAACAAATAAATTAAAAGTCTAAAGAAGTTTATTGGTATCAAATGGTGAAATAGTTATTTACGACACAAGTGCGGTAAAGTGATTTTAACCTCGTGTGGACGTTTACGCATGAGCGAAACGAGTGCGGAAAGTTTACACGAAGTTAAAATCACTTTATCGCCCATGTATCGTACAAAATTTTTTGAAACGACGTGTGGAAAGCTTTTTTTAACGAATGCGTTTCCGACCGAGCGTGCGGGAAAACGAACTTCCCGCACGCCGCGTGGAAAACAATATTGAGTACTTGTGATAGCTTGTAATTATTTTGATAATGAAAGATATAAACCTAAAAAAAAGCGATAATCGGAAGAACTTACCAACGCACTTTGGGATCTGCGACCACTTGCCTTTAAGGCTACAATAAACGTTAGCACTTCCATTGATATTATACCCGTGCTCGCATTCATAAACCAGCTGTGTGCCAGGCACCAACGAAGTGACGCCATCCTCGATTCTGCAATTTCTGCCGGTCGGACAGAGACTCTTTTCCAGCTTCCACTCGCCATTCTCAGGCTGGGGCGGAACCGAGCAGGAATTCTTGGGCACCGGGGCAGTTGGGTACTTGGTTGGCTCGGTCTGCGTAGGCCAAGTCTGCGTTGGTCGCGACTGCGTTGGTCGTTGTTCCGGGTTGCTGTGGTCGGCTGGTGCCAGAGCCCCCGCAAAGATTCCGGTCCTCGTCGGAGCCGTCGGCGCAGTTCACCAGGCCGTTGCATTTGAGATTGTCGTCTATGCAGGCGCCGTACGCGCAGCGGAATACGTACTGAGGGCAGCTTTGGGAAATATGTAGTTTTACTTTTTATATGCGACTATTGTTTTATATTGCTTATTGTTGCTTTTTTTACTGATAAATTCTGTTTTGGATTGTTGATTTATTGTTATTAGTGTAAGTCTCAACTAGAAAATTGGGTAAGAAATTTGATAAGCTCTGTAAAAAAAATTTTGAATTCATTTTGCTACCTGGGCATTTATTACGCAACCACATAGTATAGCAAAGTCTATCAACACCTACACATAAACTCTATGCGTATTTCTGTAAAAATATCTGTATAAATATCAATCCAACAATAGAATAATCAAAACCAGAAGCAAAAAAGCAAAATCCCAAACATACTTGAAAGATCCACAGGTGAGCACGGTCTCGTCCGACTTATCAAGACAGTCGATGGTCCCGTCGCAGACTTCCGTACTACTGATGCACTGGCCGTTGTCGCACCTGAACTGGTTGCGCCTGCAGGGCACGTCGGTCGCATTGTGATAGCCACCACCACCACCGCCTGGACCCTGATGCTGGCCACCACCACCTCCGCCGCCGCCCTGGCGGCACTGGGGCAGCGTCTCGTCGCTGTTGTCGGCGCAGTCGCGCACCCCGTTGCAGACGGCGTCGCCGTCGACGCAGGCACCGTAGTCACAGCGGAAGGCGCGCGGGTTGCAGGGCAGGCCGTCGGGCTTGTCGCACTCGGCGCGCGACTCGTCGGTGCCGTCGACGCAGTCGAGCAGGCCGTCGCAGAGCGCGTCGCCGGGGATGCACTGGCCGCTATGGCATCGGAATTGCCGGGCGCTGGAATGTGGTAGGCGGAATTTAGGCTATTTTTTGGATGGATTATTGGTTTTTTTGTGAAAGGGATTCTCGATAATCATTGAGTAGTATTTTTTTGGATAATTTTTGAAACGCATTTTTAGTTCTTATTAGTTAGAAAGTGTAATTTTTCATTGGAAAAGATTAAATTGTGATTCTATAGTAAAAAAAAAGGTTTAAATTGTATTCTGACTTATGTCAGCCGATAAATAATTGTATGAAATTAAAGTTTAATTGGAAATTCATTTTCAGAAGGATGCAAAAGAATGCTTACTGATGTTACGTTATCGGTAGTAGTTTAAATAATAACTGTTAAGTGCAGCAGCTATTTAAGATTAGTTTCTTTTTTTTGTTATAATTGAATCCACTTTAAAGTTATTATATTTCACAGTTTTTTTTGCGAATCTTCAGATTTTTTTCTTATTATCCATATTTATGCTTGAAAATGTATAGAAAATAAATATAATTTTGTACAATTATTTGTTATTATAATAATTTTAAAATTAAGTTAACAAGTTTATTACATAATTAAAAACACAATTTGATTAACTGATGGTGGATGGGTAAAATCTTACTTTTTATATCACAAAGTAGAAGTATGTTATTTAAATACTTTATAAGGAATTTCTATTGAATATTACGAGCTTATGATTATTTAAAATAAAAATTCATAAATTAACAGAATTAATATTTTTTATGTTTCATTTGTTTCAATCTAAAAAAAATATTGTAATTCTATTGGTTAGTGTTAAAATGCTTTTTTATAAAATTAAATCAGGATTATAAAAATAAATTTTTTAAATAAGAATGGTCATGAATGTTGTTTGATAAATACAACTTTAATAACAATAATATAAAAAAATATCAATTTATTTATTTTCTTAGCAACAATTTTCAATATTGTATAGTCTTGCAGAGATTATAATAAAAAATATCAGTACTGGTAATGTAAGGTTCCATTTTTGGGTAAAATAACTAATTAAACAACTAACCAATCCTCATTACATTAATGATTGTTTGTGATAAAACAATCCTATAATGTCGTGAAAATTATTATTAAATAAAATAAAAAGTTAAATTAAAATTTTTATTTAAAAAATACATTATGAAAATTTTATTTAATAAAATCTTATTAATCTTGAATTTTGTTAAAAAGTTAAAAGTTATTTAAACTAGTCCAAAAATTAAGTTCAGAATCCATAGTTTCATTAACTGGACCAGTTTTTTCGCGCTACAAGTTATCTAATCTCAAGTATGTGTTATTTTCTTAAAAAATGATGCCTCTTTTATCGTTTACATCATTTTAAGTTTGATCTGTATAAGGGTTCATTCGAATAAGAGCCCATATAGCATGATATAAGACCGCAGCGGATATATAACGTTTTTAAAACGTCAAAAATGTCCGCTGATCGTTTTTCGACGTTTCGTGCTGTTAATGAGGTGATCTTTTTCATTTTGATAGCTTTTTCAAATACTTAATTCGTTACTATACATTTATTGACAAAGTTGTGAGCATTAAAAAAAAGTTTTTGGTACTTTTTGTCATAAACGGGCCCTACTTGAAATTACGAAATAATGGTTAAATTGTCAAGGCACTCGTCTCATGTACTTTTGATCAATCAGACTCGCAGATTGTGTAATCTCTTTATAAGTACAAATACTTCAATGATAAAAGGTCTTGAAAATTCAAGTATATTTACATGAAAGCTACTTTAAACAAACTATCCAAAATGCCGTTTTTATATATAATTTGTAATAAATTGGTTTTTATAAAATAGTACATTAAATACTATACAAAGTTTTGGTAGTTTAAGTGCTTTCACTTCTGTATAAGTGCTTATATGTTTGGCTACAGTAAAAGTATTGCCTAACATTATTAGCTGATAAATATCCCTACGTTATGGATTTATTTACATCCATTCAACTCTTTTACGGATTTATTTGTAATGTGATAAGTAACTAAATTAGAATTATATTTTGTATATACCATGGGATATTACCATCTTTTGAGTTATCTATTTGGATGAAACTAGATCAAAGAGAACGGAATTTTTACGTAGATTAGTTTATGAATATAATTGTTTTTTCAACTTTAATAATGGATATAGCAAAGCTTCAAGAAACAACCAGGTTAACAATCAGATGAAACTGTTTAATGCAATATTGGATTAGCTAGTAAAAAAAATAGGAAGTATACTACTTGGCGTAACCTACTATGCGCAATATACTATTTTATAATAAAATTTTAATTAATTTTTTAATTTTTCTTGTATTGACAACAATTTTTAAGTGATTCTCAAAAGACGAGTCAATCGTCGAGTTATTTTATTTTAACGTGTACAACAAATCGTCGAGAAAATTATCCTCATAAGCTTGTTTACACGACTAACTAAAGAAGGTATCTACATATTTTTAATTCAAAAAATTAATTGATCTATGAAATCCAAATGCGTGAATAAGTCAATAATACTTTTTATATAATATCAAGGTATTATCATATTCTATTGTTCTCATATTGTTCTTTCATTATATAACTCTTTAAATCAATTCAAAAAGTAATTTTATAGTTGATAAAGTGTATAACATATAATCACTTCTGATTTTGTTTCAACGTTAGCAATAAAATTTTAATACTTTTTCAAGAATGATAGCAAGATTAAATGAATTCATAAATTTGAATCATTTGAAAGCTGATAAAATGCTACAGTAATAATATTCATTATTATAACAAATATTTTCAAACTTATTAAAATAATATTAAAAACCGTAAGAGTTGAAAAGGACTTTTTTAACTTCGAAAAGTGCTTTATTTTGTTGTGTGCGTAATGTACGAATTCACGCATAGTATCATTGTAAAATAGATAATACGCAGAGTGTTCGAAAAATCATATTTTACGCACGCAAAATTAGAAAATTAAATATTGTGAACACTATGGAGAATATGCATATAGTTTTTGCAATAAAAATATTGCTTAATCTCATATTTTACACCCACAATAAGAAACAAGTAACGGACGCCACACGAGCATCAATTTATTCCCCTCGTGTGATAGACGTGACGAGCATAATTATGTCCTTATAATAAAAAAATATTTCTTACTTGCATGCTGCACGTGAAATTTGTGATCTACGAGGATTTTGTGATTCTTGTGAAATTTGTGATACACTGGATTCTCCAAAGCGTGAATAATTTGGCTGTTTCTGTGCTACTCCGGCGTGGATGAGAGCTGTACCAAAAATGAATTATATTCAATGGAAAATATATATGTTTTATACTAATTTAAGAACAAATATTTATTACATTGTTATAAATTATAATCTTTATTAACAGTATAAGTTATTATTATATATTATTTTATAAACAACTAGCATTTGAAGTCATATATTTTTATATATTACTAAATAGTAACAATGAAGTTTTCGAACAATAAAATACAAGATGTTTGGATATTGCTTATATCTTAGGAAATTCAAGTGAGAGAAAATAAATGCAAAAAAATATTATTTTTCCTAGCGGGCTGAAAGTACCACTTTTTCTCATGGCTCCAGATCGCAAGCTTGTAATTTCGTCCTGGCCGAACAAAAAATAAACTATCGCACCATGGGAGAAAACAAACTCAAAGAATGCAGTAGCTCCATTTAAATAAATCCATTTAAATATTTACAAGATTTTTCTGAGTACTAAAACATTATTTATACTGAAAATGTCTATGTACATTGGAATGTATGCACATAGGATCTGAAAGGATTAAAGACACTGAACCTCGGATTCGAAAATCATCGTTAAAACAAATCTTTCTAATATAACAAAGTATACACCAATACTCATTAATCCAGCAATCCACATCGGCGCCAGCATATAATTACCCAAGCGTATATGTATAAATAAACTCGGCAAGAGAACGAGATGATGAGCCTAGGGAGTTCAATAACGCGAGAATAATTCAGTGTCGGCGTAAATTCAAGGGCAAGGCAGCATAGCCGCGCGCACAAGAACGCACTCGTCCTGTCAGTTTTATAATCGGAAACCGGTTTAACAGCGCCGATAGGATCCTGACTCCGTGGATTTTGTTTTCTCCCTACGTTATAAATATACAGCCTCGACTCTGCATATTTGCCACAGGAAAAGTCGTTTTCCCCAGCTCTCGGCTCTATTTTATACTGCATCGTACCGAATCTCGATCTAGTTGAAGAAAAATTTTATCGCCGTGAACTTTGACCTCCACACGCTCAACGATTGGGACAAACTTGGCATTTTCTTCTTGGTCATGTGACACACGCGCACTTCTAAGTGAAGGGATTCATGGAGTAGATCGAGATGCCGATCATCGATCTTTGCTATACTCGTATATATGTACGTCTAACTAGTCCTTGAAAAAAAATGGTTTTTCCATAATTCGTTGTGAAAAGGTTAAGCGAGCTCAGACGCCTGGATTGCGTAATTGCGTATATAAGTAAACATAAAGTTTTATCAAATATAGTATCAAACGAGTAAAATTTAAAGCTGGCTGTCATCACGCTGTTGTACTAAACACTAGTAGCGCCGAGTCGTAGTGTATTAAAATTTCCGAGTAAATGACATTTGATATAGACTAATGAGTGTGGTACATAAGCGCGTTGTAACTTTTCCGCTAGATGGATATTTGTTTTGAATGACGTATATAAGAGATACACTCGCGAAGTTATTAAACGATCGAGCGGAAAAGTAAAAATCATCATCGGCATTGTGTGTTTTAAGATCTCGGCTTATGGTTTGTCAGAAATAAATGTAAAAGTCAACGAGCAGGACTGCATATTTGTGCATTTTTGTGACTTTATTAAAGAGGATATGCAAGCCAGCCGTGGCTTTGGAATTCCCCCGCTCTTACGTCCTCTAAATGGTTGCCGATTTCGCAGAAAATGCAGGCTACGATTTAATAACACTTTA
Organism: Eupelmus azureus; assembly: GCA_030522685.1. Classification (NCBI taxonomy): domain Eukaryota; kingdom Metazoa; phylum Arthropoda; class Insecta; order Hymenoptera; family Eupelmidae; genus Eupelmus; species Eupelmus azureus. The sequence continues at coordinate 261 of JAPYZA010006040.1, read as the reverse complement.
GTAATGGGCGCTCGTCGCGGCGGCGATTTTGGAAGATTAAGCGTATATATTGACGAAGCGCGTAGCTATATGTGAAATCTCGATTTAAATGAATGTTGAGTAATTAAAAGAGAAGCGGTTTCATATTTATAAGGATTTTGTATTTTTGAAAGAAAAGTTTTATGCGTGCAATGAGTTGCTGCGTTGATGAATTCAGATTTAACGATATAGTTTAACTTGTACAGTTTATGTAAATTGATGCATACAATTTTTTAATTGTAT
>JAPYZA010006038.1:0-16292 GCA_030522685.1 Eupelmus azureus | reverse complement strand
TACATCGTTCCCACCAAGCCAGATAACATTGTCTCAAAAAGCGCCAGCAGCAACATTTTCATTCCAGCCCCTGCGAGCTTTACAACTGCACATACTAACGCTTTGAAGTACATAAGCATATACAGAGCCGTATAAGCCGCGCGCAACGAAATACTTCGCGCGGTTATGTAAACAAGGAGAATGTATCAGCATGGCATTAAAACGGAATTCTATCGCGAGTACACAGCGGCGTGAAAAATAGCCCAGCGCGGGCGACAGGAAACAAAGCGAGGGACCAATTAGAGCCGGTTATTTATTCACTGCCCTCCGATAAATAACCCGGCCCGTTCCACCTTTCTCACGCTTATTACTATACCCAGCGCGAAATGTCATCTGTATTTTTAGAACCAGCCGAGCCTGTGTACATACCTCCAGTCAGTCCAAAAAGGGCCGTAATCACGCGAAAAACACAGGCTACGGAGGTTAACGATTCCTCATCATCGAGCTCGCGTATATATCTCCTCTAGAGCCTCTCTCTCGCCTTCACCGTTATTTATATCCCATTGTTTCGCTTTATCAGGCGCAAAAGCCTCGGCTTTTCCTCTCCGTAACTCGCGTTTTTCTCGCCTCGCGGTCTTTGACGCGAAATTGCGGCTTCGCTTATGTATATACTTATACTCGCGTGCGCGCGGACAAATCGACTAAGTGTGGCTGGATGAAGAATGGCCTGGCTGCGCTGAATTGGAGAGAATGCATTTTCAAACGGCGAGCGCGGTGTGGTTTGACGTCGGCTTTGAGGCTGCATTATGCGTTGGGAAATTTGCGGGGATTGTTTGGGTTTTGTGTTTGTGTGAATGTTTGGGTAAATAAGAGGTTGTTGTGAATGGGTGATGGATGCGTTGGTATTGACGGTTTTGGAGTTGGTGTTTTATGGTTGTTTTAGTTGGGTTTTTTTGTCGGTTGGAGGAATGTTTGAAAATTACGATGTTGAAACCGCGCACGTAGCGGTTCTCGCCGTTTTTAAAATGACATCTTGAGGATTGGAGTTAGAATAACAGAGCGCGTTGTTAACTCGAGTGTCTTGAGTTTCAGCTTACATATTCATAAGCAGTGCTCTGTATTTCACGGAATAAATTTTCATTTTTTATAATCGAATCAATGAACTCTCGACGGCAAATTTTTAAGCGATAAAGTAACGAGTACATTTTCAAACAATAGATTTTCACCGCGACACAAATCCTTCTCAATATTTTCATGAGCTTAAAAAGTACTTGTTTACAACGATTATTACGAACGCCTCCCGCTCCTCCACTAAAGCAACCTTGATATCATTAACCTTATCTCAATCAAATCTCCTTAAACCTCGCTCGTCATTCTCCCACTCTGAATCCCAAAACCGCGTATATCCCCCATCGAAAACGGGCCTCCAGAAACTCCCTCAGTCGCGTCAAACCTAAATCACCCGCAAAAATCCACCTCTCTCTCCATTTCTACACTTCGATCTCCCAACTCACTCCCAACTACCCTCTCTAAAAAATCCCCTGCACTCACCAGCTAACGAATCTCGGCGACGTATCCCCACGGTCCTCCTGGTGCTCAGCAACGGAGTAGCCGAAGTAGCTGCCGCTCATGCCGCGCTTGACAACAGGTATCCGCGGCTCGAAGTTGAAGCCCCAGCAGCCGGCCAGGGCCCAGATCAGCAGCACCGGTAAACAGCAAGTCCGGCCCATCGCGGCTGCTTTTTTCCTCTCCTCTCTCAGGCTGGGGGGATGACGTGGTTTTCTATGCACAGGCAGTACACAGTCGTGCAAGAGAGAGAAAGATTTTTCCCTCAAGAGCCGAGCATGCCTCGAGATGCACGATTATTACGTTTCTCTCTCCTCTCTCTCTCTCCTTCTCGTTGCGCACGTCCGTTCGTTAGCGTCGCTTTCCCCCTTTCTCACCTTTCCTCTCCGCGGCGAGAGATTTCATTTACCTCTCGGTGAGAGAGGCTGCGCGCTCCCTTCTCTCCTTCTCTCCCTCACACTTGCCAGCGCTGATCTTGCATGTATACGCGCAGACACTCGCAGCTCTAGCCTTCGAGCAGGTATATACAACGCGCGCAGACGATTATTCTCTCTCTTTCCGATTCTCGCTGTGTGTCTGTATAGGTGTGCGTGTAATACAACGCAGAGCTCTCTTGCTGGATCCACCCACGCACGCGCCGCGCACTCTTTCCTTCCTTTCTTCTTCCTTCCTCGCACTAACCCGAGCCCGCCGACTCCTTTCTCATCCGCACACTCGCCTATACGATCTACATGCACCACCCGGACTCTGCACTAGCAACACACAGACACACAACACAATCCGCGGTCCCGATTTTCCAATAAAGAAAAAAAACGTACACCAACAACCGCGCTCGGGCACGGCTTAAAACACGCCGTATATACGCAGAGAGCGGCAGCTTGGCGCGTGTACGTTAGTACCTCTCGCGCGATCCCGAGCTGCTGCTGCGCTGGCCGCTCCTCGACCAGTTTGCCGCCTCTGCTCTCTCTCTCTCTCTCTCTCCTCGCGCCCGTTCAACTCTATCCACGGCGGCGCGAGCACAGCGGCGGCGGCGGTGGGATATATACACGTAGGTGGCAGTGGTTACTGTAGACGGGGACGTCACGTGACCCAGACTGTCTATCTGTGTTGGTGCGCGCCGATGAGTTATATTTGCTAAGCGCTATGCAGCCGGCGCGCGACGGCCTTTTCTCTGTTTTTCGGAAGAGGGGGGAAGTCAGCGCGGGGAAGTGTCAAAGTTGCCGAGGGGACGGGAGAATGCGGTGTATTGATGGAGGGATTCTGGGGATCGTTTGTTGCCGTGTTAAGGTTTTCTTTTTTTACTGCCCGCGGGGTTTGATGGGTGAGAGAGCGGTTATAGTTATGGTTGTTTTCGTTTTGAGGGAGAGATGAGGCTTTTCGAAGGCCGACGAGTGACGAGCGCGCTCTGGTTTTAGGTGATGAGCTGCGGGATTACGTGATTCGGGTTTAAATATATAGAATGGGGGGTAGAGCGAAAATTTTCGGGTGGAATGGGAACGCGTGTCGATTTTGATTGATTGGGAGTTTTGGAATTGAGATTAATTGCGAGCGCGGTGTTTGTTGTGGAATTAGAGGTTTGAGGCTATTTTTGAGTTTGTGGCGAGCCGGGAAATACGTGTGGGATAAGGAGGTTTTCCGAATTTATTGCTCAGCGTCCGGAAATAAATTGTAGTTGCTTCGTACACGGAACAGGTTTCTATTTTGACGATAAATTAGAGAAACTTTGTTTACGGACTATTGGATTCGTTTTATTTCTAGTTTTGTTTTTTCAAATTTTATTTTTTATGTTCGTTATTTTAATGTTATTTTCAGAAATAACTGCGACGTTACAGTTCGCTATAACATACCGCGAGATCTTGCATTTGCTCCAAAAGTACTCATGGATTGGCATTCGATCCAAATTGTTATCAGAGCTCGAATTTGCTCCAAAATTTCTTTGTAATTTGGTTTTACTCTAAATTTATTCGAGAATTCTTGTTTGCTACAAAATTAGCACAGAAATTATTTTTGCTCTAAAATTACTCTACAATTCGTGTTTGCTCCAAAATGTCACTAGACGTTGCATTTGCTCCAAAACTACTGCAGAGTTATTTGAAAGTGATTTGCTCCAAATTGTTACCAGACCTCGTATTTTGCTACAAAATGTCTTGCTTTATTTTTGCTCTAAAATTATTCTAGAATTCATGTTTGTTCCATAACTACTGCAGTATTAGTTCTTGCTCCAAAATATCACTAAATCTTTGCTCCAAAATGTTACAGATTGCATTTGCAAATGTTAAAGATTGCATTTGCTCCAAAAAAGTCCATAATTAGTTTTTGCTCCAAAATTTTTCTGTAATTTGTTTTTGCACTGAATTTATTCAAGATTTCTGATTTGATCCACATAACTACAGAAATTATTTTTACTCTAAAATTACTCTATAGAATTCATGTTTGCATCAAAACTACTACAGTGTTAGTTTTTGCTCCAAAATGTCACCAAATCTTGCATTTGGTCCAAAATTACCGAAAAATTTGTATTTGCTCCAAAATGTAACTAAACATTGCATTTACTCCAAAATTATTCCATATTTAATTTTTGCTCCAAAATTATTCTATATTTAATTTTTGATCTAAAATTTTTCTATAAGTAATTTGTTTGCTTCAAATTTATAACCGAATTTGTTTTGCTCCAATATCACACCAGACCTTGCATTAGCTCCAAAATTAGTACAGAATTAGTTTTTGTTCCAAAAAGTCACTACCTACACCTAGCTATTTATCCAAAACTACTCTATAGTTGCTCAAAACTTTACTATAATATATATATATTTTTAAATTACTTTAGAATTTATGATTGCTTCAAAACTGCTGTAAAATTAATGTTTCCTCAAAAATATCATTAGACCTTACATTTGATCCAAAACTATTTATAAGTTATTATTGCTCTAAAGTTACCTTAGAATTAGTATTTTCTTCAAAATTATTACAGAATTGTATTTGCTCCAAAATTTTTATAGAATTTATTTTTGTTATCAAATTCTAATTACTCTAAAATACTTATATGTTTTGGAACTATTATTTGTTCTTGCTCTAAAATTATCATAGATTCAACTTCAAAATTATTATCAGTTCCTTTATTTTGCTTTATCTTAATGTTAAAAGTGTATATTGCAAATATATTATCAAAGAATTTCATTTTATTAATTTGAAAATAATTTTATTTTTTTTAATTTGTAATTTGGCAAAATATTACTTTCATCATCCCCATTGATACTTCAGAGTTTTAGAAATTCAACTCAAATTCTTATAAAATTTGTTGCATTATGTACCCATTTATTAGTTTGCTCCAAAATGCTTGATATACTTTAGTTCATTATTTTACATTTTCCTTTTTATTTAAAGGTAATTAAATAAGACAATCTTCAATTTACAATAATTTATTATTGCTTAGCGCATTAGAGACTAACAGCATTTATACATGTTTTTTTTACATATTTCTTATTCGACGTTGTGTACACTATTTATATATGATTTTTATTAATCAGTGATAGAATTCACGTTCCAAATTACTTTGGGAACTTTTACATTATTACATTTTTGTAGTAGTTCCGACAGTGGATCACAAGGCTTGTTTCAATATTTTTTTCTTACGAGAGAAGAGAACACATTTAGCTTAGATTAACTAATGGCGCGGGCTCGCGTAGAAAGTAATCGCCAAATGCAAATACCTTCTATCACGTCTTCGCGCCGAAATTTATTGATGATTGAGTTGAGTTTCATTCGATTGACTACGTACACTATTTGCATTTCTTGATAACAAGAATAAACTTTCGTCCGAGTAATAAAATTGTATAATTTTGCAACAGATAAATTTATCTACAGTTGAAATCATTTTAAATACTTTTGAACTAGCAGTTTGATATACATTCTTAATTAAATTGATCGATTCATTTTGAAATTCAGTGAAAAATCACGCATCAACAAATTATTTTCACTGTATATAAATTCATACATGGAAGGGAAAAATTATCAAAATGTTTTTCTTCCATTTAGTTTTTGCCTGTGATCATTATAAAATACTTCGATGTGCGAAGGCATTTTTCTTTTTTTATTCCCGAGTACTAATTACGTTAAAGTTACAAATCCGATCCAATCAGTCGTTTTTGGGATGATAACTAGTAAAATTAATAAGTAACTACAGATTTATACTACTGTTTTATAACATAAACTTCGTAGTAATGTTTTTTTTCGGCGAATGAAATTTAATGTTACAGCATGCTTCATTGATTCATTTACAATAAACAGAAAAAATTTGAGTATCTTAAAAATTGTTAAAAATGTTTCCATCAAGAATCGTCAGTATTAATGCATCTGAATAAACAATGCGCAAATATATTGTTCAACTGAAAAACAGTAATTCAGACTACTCAAATTTCTTATGTGAATAGTAAAGTATTCATAAGTTTAATTAATAACATTTGTATTATTATATATTAACATTTTTCCCTTTACAACAACTTCCTTTATAGCGATACTGATATCTTTCATCAATTATATACTTAGCGAGTAATAACAGAATCAACGATTCTTTTCGAAGCGCGACACACAAGAGAGAATTATCAACATTATATTGGTCTATGTAACACACGTTTTCATTTTTTTATCTTTTCAATAAATTCATTGCTTCATAGTTTCACTTTATTATTTAGTTAAAACGCAAAATTTCATAATAATGCAATCGTAAGTCTTAAAGTTGAGAAATACATGATTAATAAGAATCGAGTAAAAGTTTCTGGATTTCAACTGTATACATTCACGTATTAAACATCGCTTTGTTTAGGAACAAACGTTTAAAAACTTTCTCCTTAATACAAACAGGTCAATCAATAGATCAATATTCAACGATCCGCGGTTCGCTACATTATAATCGACACTGAAATCAGCGCAAAAACTTGTACATTGTACATTGAAAATACAGCTTTTCATTTACAAAGATCCCCAAAGGCAGCTATTAAAACGCAACGTAATACTGAAACTTTACTTTGACAAAAAAAAGCAAAAATAAGAACTTCTCGTTAACGTCTTAATTGTTACGCACAACTCTATTAGAACTGAAAGAACCTAACGACCACGTAAATAAAAGAAAGGAAACGACGAAAATTAACGCGCATAATAAACTCACCGCGTGCCCATCCTCCGGCCCTTCTCCGTGCTATAAGCTCATTTAACGCTGTATACGTCACCAGACACCGTATCATTTGACCCTTTTTAAATTTCAGCCCACAAATAATAAAATTGAACGTAAAACTCGCGAGCCGACGGCTCGTTAAAAACAGCGAATTCTCCGACTCGAAGGCCGCCGTCAAAATAAAAATACTCGTTTGTTTAATATCTCCTCTACGGCATTATTCTTCCTCTCGCTATAAACTCCTGTACGAATTCTCCCCCATGAGATGGAATGTAATCCGTTTTGGTGAAAGTATAAACGAACTAATCTAATTATCTCGTGATCGTTTCTCGCACATGCACTAGCTCCCTAGTTCTGCGCGTTTTACATTCTCATGGATTTTTTTCTCTCTCTTTCTCTCGCATCTTGGCTTCCTCGGCATAAAAAGGGGGTTTTTTTAATGGGTAGAAAAAGAGACGAGGTCTACGTGACGTTGTTAACGCTACACGCCCTCCATACTGCACGAGCTGTATGGAGATGAGACTAATTGAGAACGCTATTAAAACGCTACGACTGTATACAATAACAGGCGCGACTGTACACCAGAGTTACACATATACACATGGACCAGCTCCGCTAGTGCCTAAACGACGTAAAAATGACTTTTATCTCTTAAACAGGAAAAAAAAACATCTTTTGGTATTTCTTATAGCACATAAATATATGTGTGTTTGTATGTATATTTATATATGTATATATATATATGTATATTTCGCCCTCATTTTCGCGAGGTCCTAGAATGAAACTAAATGGAAAATCAGCCTTTCTTATTGTAAATAGTAATATCTCTTTTATGATTATTATTATTTTTAATATGTATATATATATACTCTGTTGTGAATTATCGAAGATAGATACATTAACAGGTGAATTTTACTTTATTATTAAGGTGATCCCAGAAAAATTATTAAATTTGATAAAATTATTTCATAAATATTACCACAATTAAGTATTTGCAAAAAATTGATATTTTGGAATATGTAAGTTGGTATAGAATTTTTACCATCAAAAAGAAAAGTATATTAAAATCTTAAGATTTAAATGATATAATTTTCTTAATTCGTATTAAAAAGATAAAAAAATTTTCATAGTCTAATTTTAAACTTTGAATAAAAACAAGTCGTGAATGTAGTTTTTTTAAAAAGTTTCAGAAAGTTCAAAAAATTGACATTTAAAATCAGAAAACCTAATTTCCCGTCTAGTTTTGGTAAGTAGCCCTGTTGTAATATTTTTATATATATTTTTACAAGATGTAATAGTTTTAATCTTATAGTACGATAAATTTACTTGCCCTTTGTGTTCAGAAGAGAAAAAAATAAACGTTACAACTAGATTTTCTATGGCTTGTTTTATCATTATTAAAAGTAAAGAAAATCGATGCTAGGAGATCGTATAATGCTAAATATGTGTACATAAAGAGCAGCCGTTTTAATTAAGTGCTAAACAACAAACAAAGTGACATTTATGGAAGCACCAACGGCCGCGAAATCAGTTGTTAAATTATTATACGTGAATGTTTTAAAAAAACATTATCACAGAGGACACTTTTTTGCAAATTTACAGAAAGAAAATTGGGTTTTCCACAAAACTAATTATATTGAATTAATTTTTCAAACAAAGATATTTTACTTTTATTTCTAAATTCTTAGATAAAAATTTTTGTAAATCTTCAAGATTCAAAATGTTTTGGAAATCCCAATTTTATAGGCCTTAGTTGATTTTATTTTTACAATTGTTTTAGTGTGAAAATTCTAATTATTTTTCCTAAATAACAAAAGTTAATAAACTCACGACATAAAACTTATTCCAGCGAAAAGTCATTAATATCTTTTTCAAATAACTTATTTTCCACAATTAAAAAATATCTCAAGAAGCAAAATAATAATACTTTATCTAATGTATTGCATATGTTAATAGATATAGCAGTTGCAAACCACATTAATGATAACCTAATCCAAATTTTGAATGAATAAGTTATCACTGGGCTGTTCTTGCAATGAGTAAACGAAAATAATTCGTTTTAATACAGAGCACATTGAGTATTTAGAAAGATAAATAATGACAATTAGCAATCAACAAGTTCAATGAAATATCATTATGACTTGATAAATGTTGATTCAAAAAATTATTATCATTTTTTTAATATTGGTCAATACTTGCTCCTTACTATTCATGATATTTTTGTTTGTAAATTCTTATTAATAAGTGTAATTTTATAACCAAAATTTTTATATTCTTTTTAAAAATCATTGTATATTCATCTGTATAGAAAGTTTATGACTTGATTAAACGGATTCAAATTTATATATACAGTAATAAGCCCGGTGAATAATAAATATAAATAAAAAATTAATATATTACAAAGCGCTAAATGCGAAACTGGAAAAAGTTTAAGTGAATTTTAAGCACTTAACAAGGGATTAATTTCACTTATTTTACGAGTCACGCATTAAATTCTTCTTAATGAACACGTTGAAATTGTGGAACTCTTGCTTTATGTATTTTTTTTTATGTAATGTAGAGCAGTCACCTAGAATAGTTTATTAGTAGATATGTTAATTAAGAAAGGCTAATAATAATTCCAAAAATGATAAAGTTGCACTTCATATGTACCTAAGAATTAAAAATAAGTATTGCCTTATTCTGCTTTTGGATTTTTGTCCACTTTACCACTTTTTTCACTCTTTTCCGCTTTAGAAATTTTTTCATTTTGTTGTTGATTTTGTTGCTGGTTTTGTTGTTCTTGTTGAATTGGAATATCATCTAAAATCAAAGAAGACATTTTCATTAGATTGAATTTCTGTAAACAAAGCAGTAAGCAAAAATTTCGATAATATAATAACGTGAGGGTGAGTCATATATAATACAAGAGAAAAAGCTGCGCATACATGAGTATTGTGGATACCTTTTATAGAGATATCTAGCACATAGAATATATAGACTTTCTTATACAAAAAAAGACTCAATGCAAAATCGATATTCAATACAACAGTGGGTGAATAATGTACGATAAAAGGTGAATAAAGTCCAGAGATAGTACGAGCAACACAAATACATTTATAAAACACACAAAAGGCAAAGTACATTGTCCAAGCAAAAAGAAGTCGTGTATGGAGTGTGTCATTTCATAAAACGTGTTCTTTTTCGCCAAAAAAACTACTGCAGCGTGTATAGATGAGCTAAAGTCGAGTATCACAATATATATACGCTGTATACAACTGCAACGTCTTCTCCTTGATCCTGAAAGTGTGATACAAAAATATGTGTCGAGTGACATTCGTAAGCGAGACACTCCTCGTCTCGTGTATACACGTGTATGACGAAAGCACGCTCGTAAAAAAAAGGCGTGATGCTGCTCCGACTGTGTTGCTTTCTATCGAATCCTCTCATAGAGCGCTCACCTCTCGTCCCCATCTCTCTTGCTCAATCAATATACACACGTCTGGACAACGAGAAAAAAACTTCTCTTCCATCTAACATCTAGTACGAGTATCGGTTGTTCGGATCGTCGGGCGCGCAGAGATTCATTGGCTCCTTCTGCTTGCTCTTAGAGCTACCGCCGCTGAGCTTGCTGACAGCCTCGCCCAGCGCCTGCTCCTCCAGCACCCTGTAGAGCCTCTGCGCGGCGCTGGGCTTGTCGTGGTGGCCGGGCGATGCCGAATCTGCCTTCTCCTTGCCCTCCTTGACCGAGTCCTTGCGCTCCTTCTTCCTGGAGCCGCCGGCGCGTTTGGGCGAGCCGCGGTTCGGCGAGCTCTGGCTGCTGCAGACGCTCTCGCGCCTCGAGTTGTCAGTCGAGGAGGGCGGCGCCACGATGCCAGGTATCTGGTGGCGATCCGCCTGGGCGATGTCCGTGTCGTCGAACGAGTTCTGCAGCGGGTTCTTCCAGAGCCAGGCGCGACGTCTGGTGCTGCTGACGGGGGTGCGCTGGGCCGAGGGGACAGGCGAGTGGCCCTCGGCTCCCGCTGCCTGGTCGCTTTTAGTCTCGCCGCTCTCGAATAGCATCTCGTCGAGGTCGTCTGTGGGTGGCATACTTAAGCAGGATGAAGTACGGCCGGATGCGAGACGTGGACGGGTGCCGTGGCTCCGGATATAGGACTTTATGACCGTGTGCTTTCGTGTGTGGGTTTTCTTTTGCGGATGTTGTTGTACGGGTGTTTTATTTTTTTAATTGATAGTTTTTATTGGGTCTGTGTGTGAGAGTTTCGTGTGATATACGAGATTGGTAAGATTCACGGGTTAATTTTTGAATAGGTGATAATTTGTTAATGAACGATTTTTATTACTGCAGACTTTTGGTGTGTAAATTTTTAATGTTAAATATTCCAGGAAATGAATAATTATTTAATCTTGCCAACCTCTATCGATTCGTTTAAAGTATAGATTCGCATGTATGTGTGTGAATTTACTTGTTGATGTTTTTAATAAATTGAATCAAAATGCAACTCTTATAGAAGTAATTTTCGTATACACATTCTTAAATATTGGAGATCTAGAATTGATGTATAATTACTCTTACTTAACAATCGTTAAATGCCAAATACACTTAGTAAATGTTTTCTAGGGATTTGAACATTACCAACAAATGGGTTTTCTTACATGCAATAGGAATTATTTTTTTAAAAATATTTATTCATTGATTAGAAATCAGTCTAATTATCAGATTTTTTAAATATTTATGTTCAATAATGAATAAACATAAACTCTTTATGCTTTTAAAGTTTTTGCTTTACATTAAATATGATAGACAAAAAATGATATCTAATCAACAAATATTTTTTTGAAATTTATATTGCAGGCAAAATGCTTGGATAAAAAATGGTCGTTTTTCATTTGCATGATAGGTATTATATACTGCAATCCCACAAATAAATTGGTGAACAAAAATAACACCATTGTTTAGTAACATTAGGAAAACTTGTTCTCACCCTGTAGACTAAAGTATGATCATGCATAGATAATTTAACCCACCTGGTAATTTCTTAGTGCGGAAAGAGGCATTGGTAATCATAGATTTCAGAATTGTTGCTGTTGATGTAGAAGTTGGAACACTTATACCTAGAGATCCATCAGCAGTTTGACCTTAAAAATGAAAAATTATTATAATGTTTTTGAATAAAAATATTAGTCTTCGGGTTTTCAAAATCAGGCTATTTAAATAAAAAAGTACCTCCTGTTGGACCAGAACTACTAGAATTGCGTATTGCATTTGTGGCAAGCATAACTTCTGGATATGTTTCATAACATGCTCGATTATGAATATCTTCAACTGCTTGACTCGCAACATACCAACAATTATTATACCTTTAAAAAGAATTTATATATTATAAATGATTTTAACTAAATAAAAATTACAATATTTGAAATAAAAATGCTTACATAGCAAAATAAATTGCATGTAGAAACTCAAGAAGAAACTGACTGGAAACAGGTATACGAGGTAAGAGCCTAGGAACAAAAGTAGACTCACTACTATATGATTGGCGTTGATGATGACCTGGCTTCATGAATCCTTGAGTCACAAGTCTATAATTAAAGATATTGAGTACAAATAATAAAACAGTGATAACATTTCAAGTAACACTATATTCAATAACTTACTTTGAAGCTACTTTACAAAGCTGCTCCAGAGCAGACTTTTTGAAAAAACCCAATTGTTGATTGAATACAAACAACAAAGCGGTCATTACTTTTAACCTGTTTTGGGCATTTAAAGTTTCAATATGCTTTAAAGGACCCCAACTAACAAGTTTTGTATTACATTCTTCAAAACGTCGAACAGCACTTTCTGTAAGTGATGCTGGTGCCAAACTGGAGGGCTAAAATATTAAGAATTGTTGATGAATTCTTCAGAAACAAAAAATAATGTACAATTATTAATAGATAAATTAAATGTTGTTTTACCTCGTGGTAAATTGACATCATTGCAAGAGAAGGCAAACGAAAAGATACTGCTTTTGGTTCTCCAGCTTTATCTACCAACTCTAAGTTATACACTCCAACAAGCAAAGTTTCTACAGTACGACAATTCTAAAAATAATTATAAATGTGTGTAAGTAAAATTATCACATGCTCTTTGATTACAATTATCAAGGTTTAAAAAGTTTTTTAGAATTTAGTTTGAATGACATTCAAGATTTGTTTGCCCATGAGATGTAAACACAGTTTTGGAGTACTGTAATTAACAGGATGATAGTTCAATTTGCAACTGACAAAAATTACACCTTGTAAACCTTACATAATCAAATCAAAGTCATTTGGCACTGATAAGGAAAAAACTAGGAGTGTTTTACACTTCAAAAGATACTTATACTTTAATAATCTCAAGATTACTAAATTAAAATCAAGTGCATTAAATAAATATAATACTAAATTATGAAGTACCTTAATATCCCCATGAGCAACAGAGTTTAAATAAATATAAATTAACGTTGGTAAAAACTGCAGACTAAAACGCTGTAGCTGTATTTCCCTTGATCTGTAGAAATTGAACAGCTGATTGCACACAGTTTCCACCAGCTGAAATCATCACAGAAAAACATCATATCACTTAAAACCTTATCGCAATCCCATCTTATGAAAAGCTCCTCACTCCAACCAAGCTCAATACCTGACTGTACTTGGTGCGCTCCTCCAGTAGTAAGTACAGAGCCTGCACTATCTCATCGTCTTGGGACAGAGTATTGGCAAAGGTGGTGAGCTCCAGGGTAGAGAGCTCGGCGCAGTCAGCCAGCCACTCGTTGATGATCCCCTCGATCATCTTGCCCGGATCTTGTAAGCCTCCTCCGGACGGAGTAACACTCGACTGACTCAAAAGTAAAACAAGCGGAGATCAGGGTCTCTGTCTCATCGAGGCCTTCACTCCCTCACTCCCTCACAGATATAGTCTCTCTTTCCAGAGTGGCACCCCCTCTTATCCTGGCATGCCCTCCCAAAGATCCATGTGGCCTTGGGCAGAGCTGGTAATGAACCTCGAGTTCAAGGAGCGCTCCACCGTTGCGGCCGCCTCGATCAGTGGGGCAGCTCTGTCACGAGTTGCCGCGACCTTTCAGAATTCGTTTGTTGCGCTCGCTGCTTCTTCTACTGCTGCTGGTGTTGTTAGTCCAGCGATAGGGCGCCGCCATGCCATGCCATGCGTGACCGAGTCGCGTGAAAACTAGTAGCCGTCGCGAGCGAGTGTTGGCTATTTCGACCTGCCAGGGGGATATATATTTATAAGGCCGATGGAAGCGACGCGAGCCGGATTTTATTGGAAGCTGAGGCGGGGGTGGGGAAATAGTGACAGTCGCGATTACGTTTTAGTGTTTTAGAGCTGGGTTGACTCGCCGCGAGTGGTGGCGAGTTTTCGTTTGAGGTTTTTTGCGAGGGTCGTTGAAAGTGGATTTTTGCGATGTTTTGGACTTTGGAGCGTTCCATTAACGTATGTTTTTCGGTTTTCGTTGATTTTGATTCTGACGAGTAAATTAGTGTGGACGGTCTCTGACGGTCATTAAAGAGTGATTGTTATTCGTCGATCGGGCAACTTTTTTTATTATATTTTGAATTTGAAATTTAAATTGAAGATTCTTATCGAGTTTATAATGATAATATTATGCTGCAGACAGATTTAAATTGCTCGATGTGATTATAAATTAGCTGATCCTAAAACCAATTATTCTTGCTGACCTTGTAATGTTCAATCAATAAAATTCATGTTCATAAATTAGTGCACTTTGAAACTACTAGGTACATACATACATGCAATAGATTTATAATTAAAATGTTAAATTTTTGTAATGAAACATTATATTTTATCAACTATAATAAAACAATGTGTACTACATGTTTACAATTTAGATAAATAGCTTTATTTTATAATATGTACAAAGTTCATCTCATTACATACAAGTTTTATGTAATTGTAATTTATCACTTAAACATATAATAAACCGTGATCTAAATCAAATTGTCACAGAATTACAAAGATTCTTATAGGGATATTGGATACAGGTAAAATAATGTTAAAAATATATTTGTATCATCCATCTATCTCATTTATTGTATATAATAGTATTGTACACAATTCACCTCTCTGCGAAATGTCCGAAAATAGAAAAAAAAAAAAAATAAAATCAAAATTAAAAATTAAGTTCGATCATTGTCACTAAAAGTGTACCTAACACTTTCAAAAATGTCCATCAATTTTCTACAGCCGCATAAAAAATTATATTTCTTAGCTTTCTAATCACTTTTCATAGTCTTTACAATCAACAGATGCACTGCATTAGAAAGCTGCTTGAAATATTAATTTAAATTTTATAAACACGCTTAATTATCTTCAACCACCGTCGCCGCTGCCGTCGCCGTTTCTTCTTCATCGTCAGATATACACTTTTTGGTTATTCGTTTTCTTCGACCACCTCTACCACCACCTTCGCTTTTCCTTCCTTTCAGTTTGATCTTCATCCTTACAGCAGCAGCAGCTTCTGCATTAAATTTAGCTTCGAGCCTCTGACGTGCATTCGAAAAGACAGACTGCAGGACAATAGAATTTTCGTAAATCAGCGATGCTTCCTCATTATAAATTTGTGCGTTCTTACATAGCTGCATAAAATCCTTTTCAAGTTCATCCAAATCTGTATATTTGACTTCCTCAATTTTTTGTATAATTTTATTTATGGCAAGAGGCTTTTTAATGATCTCGTAATAATCTGGAAATTCTCGCCGTGGCGGCAAATCCATAAATGGTTCGCTTAATACTCTACCATCTGAGTCTGTATAATTAACAACCGCATTTATTAACTTTTTCATAACCTTTTTTAATTTGGGATCTATATTGCCTTTCCTTTTTTTAGGACCTAAATCGTCATCATCTTCGCCTTTTCTTTTCCTTTTCCGCGTTCCCTTCTTCCTTTTATCGTCTTCTTCTTCTTCTTCGAAATCCCCACCTTCTTCACCTATCGCTTTGAGCCATTCTTTTTCTGTAAGACTGTTGGTGTAGTCAACCTCCTTACGTTGCCTAGATCCTCTGCCTAAGAAAGCCTTGTCTTCATCTTCTTCAAAGGCCCACCTTTCAACTTCCTCTTCATCTTTTACCAACCATTCAGGAAGTTCAGCTTCTTCTAATAAACGAGATCTTCTACCAGGTCCTAATTTAGCTTCTTCTCTTCTCCTTTCCATGTCTAATTTCTGGAAAATTTCAAATTCCTCTTCTGATCTGGCAATCATTCGATTCACAGTTTCATCATCTGGAACTTCATTCTCCTCTTCATCATCTTCATCATCTTGATGTAAAATAGTTTGAAGGAACTGTTGTCTTTCAGATCCTGTAGATTTCTGATCAAACATACCAGCTTGAATGACTTTTTCATCCATGTTAAGTTTGTACCTGGCAGCAGCTAAAATTCTTTCTTCTACTGAATTTACAGTCATTAATCGTAAAACTCTCACTTCATTTTTCTGACCAATTCTGTGAGCTCTGTCTTGAGCTTGTAAGTCTTGGTGTGGATTCCAGTCAGAGTCAAAAATAATTACAGTATCTGCAGCCTGAAGATTCAAACCA
>JAPYZA010006037.1:0-11436 GCA_030522685.1 Eupelmus azureus | reverse complement strand
CGAGAAGAGAACGACGAGCCTCGGCAGCAGCGTCAGCGTCGCCATTATTACATAGATCTGTCTTTTTTTTTTTTATCTACTCTCAACAATGTAACAATCTAACCGCCAGCGAGAGCGCAGCGAGTCTGTGTGTAGGGCACCCGCACCGCGGCGCGATTCGCACTCACCACCGAGCTGATTATATATAAGCGCGAGAGCGCCGAGAACGCGTGTATATGTATAGTAGCTATATACCTATAGGTACGGCTCACACGTCCGTCATACATACAGCGCCCGTTCGCCGCGCGCTATCCTTTATATACACGCGCGGTAAGTGTATATAACATCAAGGCTGCGAGCGAGAGAGTGAGTTTCTGCGCTTATTGTATATACCCAGCGCCTCGAGGCCTCGATCGTTCCATTTATTTTTTTTTTTGCCTTCTCGTGCTTATTACAGATATATACGTGTATACATGTGACTTGTGGTATGCCGATGGTTATCTGAGCGCGGCGCCTCGAGCTTAGAGAGCTGCACGTTGGACGCGCGAGTTGAGAGAGGAGATGATTTAGAGATATAATATAAGAAGAGGACAGCGATGCGCTCGGTGCTGATAACCGGCTGCAACAGGGGCCTGGGCCTGGGCTTCGTCAAGCACCTGGCCCGCTCGGATCAGCCGCCGGCCAAGATCTTCGCCACATGCCGGGACCTCAGCAAGGCCACGGTGAGTCTAACCTCGCGGTTATTAATTTCAGCGCGTGATTGATTTACGTAAGCCGGCGAATTGGAGCAGAATATTATAACAGCCGGAAAGCGAGAGGAGCTCGGAGGGAATCCAGGGAGGAAGTAGAGGTTGTACCAGTCACTCACCGATGGGCGGCATCGCTAGACACTTGTGTTAATAATCCGTCTACGAAGCAAAATGCGAAACGAATATAAATCCACTGACGAAAACTCGCGAGTGCCGGAGAAACTGGAGCTGCTGGGGCGTCACTCGCGGAGAGGTGCACTTGTTATAATAGAGAGAGAGACACTCGCGCCTGAGAGATATCCTTACGCCGTGACCGCCGACTGTTGACTGGAAAACTGACGCCACGTTATAGCGTTATAATACAGAGACAGAGCGGTGGGGCTCGCCGCGCGGCGCTCGCGCATGCTCGACTTTTTTTCGGGCTTCCGCGAGTCATACCGGTCCTTTTCGAAAGTCGAGACCCTGGCGAGAGGGATTTCTGGGTTGAATGGTTATTGTTTCATGGCTGGGCCGTTGGAAAGGTTGAGATCGCCGCGAGATTCGTTGAGAAAGTGGGGTTTACGATTGTTGCGCAACGGCGCATCAGTCGACGATGACGTGCAGATTTTTTTTTGCTGGTGATTCTAGCAAAGTCTAGTTTCTGTATGTCGAGCTGATTATCTGTACGCTGTGGGTAAATGGACGATTGAGACGATTGCGGATAGGGCTGAAATTATTGTATTTTCGCACGTTTTGAGTATGCGTGTGGGAATTGAGGATTGAGTGTCGTTGGGATTTAATATGATGACAGCGTGACGTCATATTGCTAAATTATCTTTAAGAGCTGGCGTCACGGTAGCTTCGGTCGAGCTTGCCTACGAGTTGTTTTTTAACGTAAACATGAATTGTTTTATTTTTCGGATAGCTATCCGGTAATGACAATGTAGTATTTTATCAAATCTGAGCGTGATTGTAAAGATGAAACTTGTGGCGTAAATTGCAATGATTATAATGATTCAGCTTGCTGCGATCGGTATTGTTAGGTCTACCGTGAAATTGAATCGATAATTAACTCTATACTTACGCAACGGTTCTTCAATCAATTTTTCCGTTTCAGTCTCACTCGGATTTTCAGGATTCTCAACGTTTGACTCATTTTGCTCTTGCGCTTCCGCTTCTGGCTCGTTGGTTTCGTTACTGACTTCTCCTCCTGCTTCGCTTTCTGGCAGCTCATTACTCTGCTCGCTCATTTCTGAATCTGAAATCGTAAACAATTTTCTAATTTTAAAGAATTGATTCCAGATGTGAGGATGGTAATAGTAAATTTTGAATTAATGCAGTGATGATTCAAAAAAATATGCGCTGGTGTAATGCGGTGATTAAGTGTAATAATAACACAGTGATGCAATGTTGATTGGCTGCTTTTCAACGTTAGATTGATAAATGTAATTGTTTTATTCTCTTCTTTGTAATACTCCTGATTTCTTCTAAATATTGAAAGTATCTATTCTAATAGATCGCGGGTACCGGACGATTCTGGAACTGCACTTCACAATATTTGGATGTATAATTTTTTCAGCACTTACCGCCAATACTACAATCACAGTCGCAATCGTACAAGTTGAAACTGTCCATTAATTTTTAATTATTATGCAATTTTTTATTTAAATTTTAATTGGTCCGAAAGTTGAAAAATGTATAAGTTTGCGAGAATTTTGCTGTTTCCGAAATTGTGGTTATAAACAGAATTAAAGATAAAACACTGTCAAAAGTGTATCGATATTAATATATTATATATAAATATGCAAGTTATTCAATGAAATGTGTAATAATGGTTCAACAATACAATACGCTTACGCTTCAAACAATTACGACAATTCATGGAAGTAATAAAAGCATTGTTACAGAATTTTTAATAGAAAAATGATCAATATTAGGTATGTTTTAACCTTGACTTTGATTGCAAAATTATCTATAGGTATATGAACTTGAAACTTTTTGTAAAAGTCAGTAAACAGTATTAAATATACGATTATTAAAACAGTATTTAAATATAGGATTTTCCAAGAAAATATTGTTAGTAACTTTCTATAAACAAAACTTTTCTAACACGATTATTGTTGTTATAAAAAAATTATATTTATTATTAAATGAATATTTATTTTAGGTACTAAAATTATGTTTCTATAGCTTAATTCCGCATAATTTGTACATGTTCAATTATTTACGCTGATATAGGTATTAAACAAATTAAAAATATAATCTCTGATGATTATCTCTTGAAGAGTACGTGGATTCATATTTAAAAAAAAGATATGGTCATAAAATTTTTCATATCTAAGTTATAAATATTTATGCAAGACTTCGCGAGAATATGCAATAAATGAGTTGATAGGTATTAAAGTAACTAACAAACTTCAAGTAATAACAAAAGAAAAATAGTATAATTATCCTTGTCGTTAAGATTAATAAAAATGTGATAGGAATTAAGATCAGTATTCTTGATTTAAGTAGATGACTATCAAGTATAGTCAGACGTCTTTCAAAAGTTCGATTTTTATCTTACGAATTTAGTGCTTTATACTCGCTATCTCACATTCATTGCATTTTTTCTTCGTGTCTATTAAAAACAGACATTTATGCAACACAAAGACTAACTTTTTCTGACAAGATAATAAAAGGAGAAGTTATTCATGTTAAATATAATCTCTGAAAAATATAGCAAAGCCACATTTCTTTTAATTTTTTGTAAAAGTTAAAGTACGAAATAAAAGATAAACTATGAATTATTAAAAGTTTTAAAAGTATTTTATAGTTGGTTGTTATAAGGTATTATGCTTGTGAACAAATTTCGTGTCTGATTCAACGTGGCTGTTATCTACTTCGACGTGACTTGATTTGAACGAATATTTTAATTTTATCAATAAGATTGATTTTTTTAAATTGATATGCTCCTTACTTATAGGAAAATTAATTTATTAAATTCGTAAATTAGGTTTTGTAACTTTATTTTAGAAAAAAATATGTAAAAGAATTTTGTGATCATAAAACGTTCTCATTGACTTCTATTATTACATTTCCGTTAACAGTGAATAATTAAGTTAGTTAATTCAAGTGAGATGATAATTTATTTTATTTTTTAATTAACAAGTATTATTTATCAAAACTCAAAACAAATATTACATAAGATATTAAAAAGTTTAAAGAATATCTTTCCTAGTATAAAATAGTTATATTGAAAATATAAAAAAGAATTTTATGATATTTACTATAAAAATTTAATTTAAAATTTAATTTAAAAAAAAGTTTTCATCAAATAAGATACTTTTTATAAATCGATTTAAATTTTGAAAAAGAATATAGGTTAGTAATAAACTTTACAGAGTAATTTAACTTTCATAAGCCCGTGATTTTCTCACTCAAACATGAAATTATCATATTTTATGAAAGGTTCCCTAGAATAAAAGTTCTAGCGCTCTACATAATGCTTTACATTAATAATTATTTAAATGCTCATTACTGAAATTGTTTAATTAAACTTGAAAGAATGTTTACTACAAATTTTAATAATTAAAATTAAATTATTAAAATAACTTAATAATTTTAATTATTAAAATTTGTAGTAAACATTCTTTCAAGTTTAATTAAACAATTTCAGTAATGAGCATTTAAATAATTATCTATTTTACATAATAAAAACGAAGTAATAAAAAATAAATTAAAATACTTTTTTAAACTTTTTGACGTTTAAAAATCTAATAACATTTATTTACGTTGCACTTATTTTTAAATATTAATCAAAATTCAATATTTGTTTCTAAAACGTTTGTTCCACTTAAAATAAACTAATGTAATTAGAAAATTACAGCTTCGAATAACAACCATTCGATAAAAAATCCGTACTTGTACATAAACATATATCACAACGATCACAAAATTGAAAGTATCAAAATTCACATAACGAATAACACAACGTTTATCTTACGTGCTGCTTTTAGCGTTCCGTTTATTATTTTAGCGGACCGCTCTCTATCTTGACCCTCATTTTCTCCTTCCGAGTCCGAATTTAACGTTGCCGATTTGCTTTGGCACAATCCGCAAAAGCCTTTTTTCTTTCCATTATTTTTCATGTTACGGTCACGATCAATCACGATAAACATGCAGCTTTAAACGAAAGAGGTAGCACTAAAGTAGCATAATATTAACAAAATTCAATTTACTTCCATACGTCAATAATTTTTTGATCCTATGAGGAGATAAGCTTGCAAATCATTATTCAGATTACCTGGTAAAAATATGAGATAATGAAAAAGTGCACTTTTTAATGTGGTCACGTCTGGACTTCTTCACGGAATATACACACTTTTAATATAGAATTTGGCAGCGTGCTGTGATAAAACACCTCCTTGTATCGCTTAATAATTAACTGTCTTAATTAACAAGTACTAAACATTTTTTTTAAAAACACATGGCCCTTAGGTGTGTCACTTGGACGGTGTCCAGTGCAAAACAAGCAGCTCATTGATCCTGTTCTCTTGAGTTACACCGGGCTGCGGTGCGAGCGCTGTTCAATCGATATTATCGATCGTCCAATTGTGCGTTGCCTATGTAAATTTTACACAATTGCGTGACGAGAGTGATTATTGACCTTTTGATTCCAAATGGCAGATATATCTGCCCTAATGTCTTTGAGATTGAAATTTATTCCGAAATTATATTAATTTCCATATCGCGTTCCTATGCTATGGATTATTTATTATTCAATAGAAATACATACTTTTTCTCTTTTAGGAATTGGCTGAGCTTGCAAAGGAAGTAAATAATGTTCACATAATAGAAGTAGGTGAGAGAAATAAGTTTTAAACTAGCTTGATATAGTAAAACTAAATTAAGTATGTGAATAATGTTAAAACTAATTATACTACTTTACAGATTTGAGAGACACTAAACAATATCCTAATATAGTACAAACAGTAAAAAGCAGTGTGGGAGATGCTGGTCTCAATGTATTATTTAACAATGCTGGAGTATCTACAAAATTTACTAGACTTCCCCTTGTTAAGGAAGAACAACTTTTTGAATCATTCTCTGTTAATACAATGGTTCCAATTCTTTTAACAAAAGTAAGAAAAGTTTCTCAATTGCTAATTCTTTGCAATATAAAATGAAAGTTTAATGTTGTTTGATTTTCAACAGGCATTCTTACCTTTGCTAAAACAAGCTTCTGCAAATTATCCAAATAAAGCTGATATGAGCGTGTCAAGAGCTGCAGTTATAAATTTATCTTCTACTCTTGGGAGTATAGGAGACAATGACACTGGTGGATTTTATCCATATCGCTGTAGCAAAGTTTGTGCACCCAAAATATTTAAATGATTATTTAAATGTCTATTTTAGTAATGAATATTTCATAATTTTTAGGCCGCACTTAATGCTGCAACAAAATCAATGAGTATAGATTTGAAAGATGACAAAATCTTGGTGGTAGCTTTGCATCCTGGTTGGGTGAAAACTGCAATGGGAGGACCAAATGCTCCAACCGATGTGGATACTTGTATAAAAGATGTTCTAAGTACTTTAAAATCACTCTCAGCAGAACATACAGGATCATTTCTCCAGTACAATGGTAAAAAATTGCCTTGGTAGGCTGCTGTAATTTTTTAAGTAATTTATAAAAAGTTTTTTACTAAATAAATTAGATGCAGAAAATATAATTATTTTGATAAAGTTTAATATCTAATAACAGTTGTAAAAATAGAATGAAATTCAAGAGTTTGCTTTATTTAGCTTGACTTTAATGTTCACTCTTGCTTGAAGAACAGCAAAAACTGATTTGACAAAACTTTCTTCATACTATCTACATCAACATTAATATGTAATGTTCAGCAATTTTGAAATTCAGATTTATTTTTTTTTTAAATTATTTATTGATTCTTAATTTACTTTATGTTTATCTCTTCAGTGAATGGTGAACTTTCACCTGGCAATACATTCAAGTATAAAATGCATAATTGCTAATATTTCTATAAACTATGATTGAAAGTATATACAATTTCATCGTACCTAAATTGTACTTTTACTGTAATAGATCATCAAAAAGACAATAAAGTGTCTTCTGTGTACATTATTAGAAACAGTGCAGTGTTAAACAAT
This sequence comes from Eupelmus azureus, assembly GCA_030522685.1. Lineage (NCBI taxonomy): Eukaryota > Metazoa > Arthropoda > Insecta > Hymenoptera > Eupelmidae > Eupelmus > Eupelmus azureus. The sequence goes on along the minus strand of JAPYZA010006037.1, from coordinate 4,576 downwards.
TTAAAATAGATTTTCACATGCTCACATGAAAATTGTTTAGTGTATTTTAAACAATCTCATCAATTGTCTGATGTATTATAAATAAAAATTAGTTATTAATATACAATTACTGCACTTTCAATTATTAAAACATAATTAGATTCATCTTGTGTAAAGATGCATAAATTCACAGTTCTCTTGAAAAATCTCACTAAATGCAGACACATCCCATCACATTCCAAAACGATTCAATTTTCTTTTCACTATCCTTTTCACTTTCTATCATTTTACACAACACAGAACATTCCAGGATAAATCCAAATTCATTCACTACCTAAGCAGGTATTTCCATTGATGCGATGTATACAGTAGCTTTGTGAAGTAGCATACTTTAGTCAGTCTTCAGTCTTTTAGGTGCAGGTTCACTATTTTGTGAATTAGAGTCTTCTGAAAATCCTAAATGGGCTGAAAAGTCTGTCATTCCTTGAGAATCACTGACAGTTGAAAAGCCTGTAAAATAAAATAATATTTTTACACTGCAAATAATTATGTACTGTAAAATAAAAAATAAAAATAAAAACGTAATTTACATGTATTTGAATCTTCTGTAAGTCCAAAATTAGAATTCGAAGAATCTATGCCAGCTTTTCTTGCCAACCCATTTTCTTTTTCTATAGTGGTTTTCACCTTCTTTTTCTATAAATATGTAATTATCTTAATGAGTTTTCTTTTTATTATTATGTTTATGTTAAGGATTTTAAATTAAAAAGTGAATAACAAATTAATAACTAAATTATAGTGCACATACTTGATCTAGTGTTGATATGGGCACCCATTTGTAAATTTTCATTGTAGTCTCACCAATTGTAACCCATTTTTTCTCCCTAGAATACAGAAGCAAACGTTAACAATAAGCCATAGTCACTAATAAACAACTAAAACTTCAATATTTCGCAGAAAAAGCTTTAAAAATTAAAAAGATGCTCAAAAAAACTTACCAATGGCGAACTTTGTCAACAACTTGCATAACCCGCTTAATGTCATCTTTAGCGCGACTCCGAGTTTCCGCTCGCACAGACCGAGACATCATGATATTATTTTCTTTTTATCTCCACGCACAGCACTTTCTTTAATTTATGAAAACTTCACCGAGCCAGCCGCATTCGGTCAAATTGTCATGTAAAGGTCGAGCCCAACATGGAGGTTATGTTCCGGTGGTTGCGTTGTTGACTTGAAAGAGGAGAGCTATAAGCGAGGGGCTAATTTACATGGGCTAAACATGGCGGGCGAGGCAAGCGCCAGTAACGTAAACGCAGGTCTGTTTTGCAATATTGTGGTTAATTGGAAAAATTATGATGCGAAATCAATTGATAAAAATGTCTATTTGTTGAATAAAGTGTTATTTTGATGCTACTGTACAAATTTTTGTTGCAACATAATTTTATTTACGGATAAAAATAAAAGTAATTATACAATTGTAATGATGTTGAAATTATTATTTTAGAATCTGCAATTACATTTTTTATTTATAATATTATAAAATAAATACAAATCATGAAAGTATTGTATATATTTATGATTTTTTTTTATTTTTAGTGAATTTTTCACTAATTTAATTTGTAATGAAAATCTTTCAGTAGCGCATGCGCAGTATAGGTTTTGGTAATGTCGCCATATCGCTGATATGAAAACGTCCCTTCATCACATTCACATAGTCTAGTGTACGAATGAGGTAATCGTATAATCTAACCTTTATTTTTCTTAAATAATAATTTTGTTTTTAAATTTTGATTTAGAAATGGTGTCGAGAGATGAAAAAGTTGAAGTTCCTCGATTAGATGAACATTTGGTAAGCATTTTAAAAATTTCAGTTATATAATTTATTTCACTTTTCATTCAAAAATATGTTTTCACATGTAATTTGATAATAAAATTAAAAAACAGTATTAATGTTTTTATTTGAAAATTTTTTATTGCAGATAAGAGAATGCGACTATTATGATTTAGAATTTCATGAGTGCCAAAGACCAAAGGGTCGCTTTCATCAGCTCTTTATTTATGGGGATTACCTTGATTGTAATCAATGGGTAACAGATTCTAAAAATTGCAAGCTTTGGAAAGACAAAAAAGATGAAAAAGCACGAGTAAGAAAAACTTTATATTTTAAAATTTATATTCATTGCATAATTTTCAATTTTTCTCAAAGATTAAATATTTTTTTAGGCAGAATTAATTGAAAGTGAAAAGAAACGTAGGCTAGAAAGATTGAAAGGCTATTATCAAAATGATATTTGGAAAAAAAGAGATAAACCTCCAGAAAATTGGAATGCTCCATTACCAGATTGGCTAGAAGAAAGGAATGCTAACACATTTTTAGCAATGAAAGCTAGAGATATAAAAAATGGAACTGTTAATGACATCGACATGAAAATTTATGACGCTCTTCCTAAGTGTTCCATTTTATAAAATTAGTTTGTTATTTTATATTTTTTAATACTGTAATATTATATATACCAAGTTGTACAAAGTTTAAAAAAATGTGATAATTGTACATAAAAATGGTCACATTATTTTAATTTTGATTTAATTAAAACAAAATATTTATTAGCACATGTAGTTAAATTTACATCATTAAACATTTGAAATTGTTAGAATATTATTTATGGAGCATGTTCATTAATATTAAATTTAAAATATACAAAAATATATAAACTGTTTATATAATTAAAGAAATAAACAATTAAATGTGGATTTTTCTAAATAAAAATTTTCTAATATTAAGAATAAAATTTTTTTTAAGTAATTAAATAGTGACAACAAATGCATGACAAAAAGTGGATTTCTAAACTGTTTATTACAAATGCTTGTTAAATTATCAGATAAATATTTATTATAATTCATTGAGTAACATTTGCATACAATCTTAGAAATTCCTGAAAAATAAAAATATAAACAATAAATTTTCAATACATTTGGGCGATAATTATGCTTATAGTAGATTTTTACTCTATACCACCGTCGACATAAAAGGATTTGCAATAACGACTTAATTTTAACAAGCTATAATATTTCGAAATTACGGAAAAGTAACATCGAATTAATAGTAAGTCGTAAATATATAAAAAATTAACTTTAAAGTGTCAAAAAATAATATAAAACAAAATGAACTAACGGCTATTTTCGGAAACATGCCGAAGATATCTTAAAATAATCAAGAATAATTGTTAAGCGTTAAAATGTAACGACAAAAGTTCGAAAAAATAACGTTATAAAATAATAATTACGAAGGTTGCGATTTTTAAACTTGAATAATTTAATCTATCAGTTATTTAATTAAATTTATAAAACTATATCGTCATAAGTTGAACAATTTTCCGCTAAAATATTTCCTGACTTTTGTATCTTGAAAACTTTCGTTAAAATGATTTAAATAACAAAATTATATTAATTATATGAAAAAATATATATATTCATAAAAAGTATTAATTATCTGTTAAAAAATACTGCATTTTTATTATTTTATTATTTAATTCTGATTTGCCTGTCATATATACATTACCTATCGTAATATCTGTGGCATTCTTACGTAATTACGCACTCTAAATCTTTTGGTGTCATATTTAACAAAAATGGCTAGTTAATCACGAATTACATCAAAATTTTGTGTTCTATCGAATACTAGTTAGTACATCTTTTTTTTCAAATACAATACAATATTTTTATATTTTCTTATCCAATTTATATGCCGTTAGTAAAAAAAACACTTTTTTTAATATTATTTCACGTTAAAAAATTGTTAGGTATTTTCATGATTAAATAGTTTTCATAGAATATATATATAATCATTTCTAATTTGATTTTCTTATGTATTAAATTTTTATTCCTGAAATTCCAGTTCAGAAACTTAGTCAAACCATCATAGTCGGAATTCCAATTGGTTTTTCAGCAATATCTTTTTCAAAAAAATTTAATTATCTTTTAAAATCTGGTACTTGTAGACAAGTTACAAAATAATTCAGTAATAAACGCAATTATTGACAGTACAGTCCCAAAGGCGATCACATAAAAACCTAATATCAAATTACTCAGTGTCATGCTATTTTCCTCGTTCGTATCATTTATATTTTGTCTGAAATTGCTGCTTTCCAACCTGCGGAATAATTTAAGGAAACCTGTTTCCAGGATCCTCTTAACAGTCGCATCGACTTTCGACTTCAGCGGCCAATTTTCTCTCGTGGGAAATGTCATATAGAAATTCACCATCGGCTGCTTCGAGATATAAAATGAACCCCCGCTGTAAGTCAAGTACCTCGCCTCAATACACCCGGCCACACAGACAGCCCTCTCACCACTTCGAAGTCTGTTCAGACACTCCAAGTACCAAAGGTAGCCGTAGCGATGACTGATATTTTGTACCAAATCCGGAAATAACTCGTGGATTTGTAGCGAACCGTAGATCTTCTTTTCTGAAGTCAACAGGTTCTTCAACGTGTCGACGTTCGGCGTAAGATCCGGTTTCACTACGAACGAGCTGAGATTGCTCTGAAAATACAAATTTCCCATGGCTAGCACTAAAGTAATCGTGATTAACGACAGT
>JAPYZA010006035.1:0-29879 GCA_030522685.1 Eupelmus azureus | reverse complement strand
AAATGATAGTTTTTAATGTATAAACAGTTTAAAAATTGACTATTTTATATAAAGTAAAAATTTTAAAAATGCTTCACATTCTAACAGCTTTCAATGTGTCTACCTTCAATTATCTTTTTAATCGTTTCGTAAAGAGTAATTCTCTGTTATTTTAATACTTATTCGCTTACCAAATAATGATTTATATAGTAGAGAAAAAGATCTATACTGACAACGCAACATTGAAAGACAGAAGAAATTTTTTTTATTTAAACAACCAACGTGAATCGACAATTGTATTAAACTGATGAATCGGATCAATTGAGAAAGGAAAACATTTGAACAGTGAGTATTAGAGGAGAAGAGAAAAAAACAAGAAACGAAAAAGTGTCTGAGAGAGAGAGAGGGAGAGAGAGAGAGAGAGAGAGAGAGCGAGCGAGAGAGAGTGCTAGGGATAGACAGAGATAGAGCTCGCACAGAGCTGAAACTTGTACGATTGCTCGTCACGTATTCGGCTTTGACCCAAGAACATTACCTTTCCCACCTCACTGAACCACGTCCTCGCTTTACGACACCTGTTTGCCGCCAGTTTTTCTTGCTTTCGCGACCATAGGGTATGTCAGTATGTGTGTTTTTTTAGTACGTACGCTTTAGTATGCCTGCATGCCGATACGGTTCTTTTTCCAGTAGTTATTACATATTCAGAAAAAGGTATCAGCAAATATGTTAAGGAATGAGTATGTAAACTATGAAGGTCTGTTTATATGTTTTTACTATGTATTTGTGTAAATATTGACTGTGCTGACTATTGAAAATGAAACAAATGCTTTAGCCCGTTATCACTAAATACGAAGTTCTATTTTTATTTTTATTGTTATTCGGAAGTTATCTTACTAAGATTACCAGCCTTTAATTGAGAATAAAGAAAAATTAATATATCTTTTCGGTTCAAAAATTTGCTTTATCTAGCATTAATTCAGAATTCAAAACAAAAACTTTTTTCATTTAGTTCAAACAATTCATGAGTTAGCTTTATAAATGAAATGCTTGTTTTTCAATACTGCTGTGAATAAATTTTTTACAAAAAAAAAATCTTTTAAATATTTTTAATGGAAAATAAATAGAACAAATAAAACAAAAAGAAATCAAAACGCATAGATGTTACATAAAATGAACGTAAACAGCCATAATACTGCATCGCTTTTGAAAGAGTACACAACGACACATTTATCACACGATGAGCGCTCCGTGGAATTCAATAATTTATTCCGCGCAAATGAAATATCGATCGAGTACGCGCACTGAAAAGGATCTCGCCATGTAAGCATCTCGCGGAAAATACGTTGGCTGCGACAGGAATTTTGTAGACCAAAACTCGCGGGTATATACTTTCCCCACCCCGATGTATATATACCTACAAACCTAAGCTTGCGATTTCCTCCCAATCATCAGGATACGGAAAGTAAAAATCCCTGAAAGGGTTTCCTGTGCGAGAGAGAAATTCGAAAAAAGTCAAAGGGCCGAATGAGTGAGGGAGAGAGAGAGCGGGGGGGGGGGAGAGAGAGAAGGTAGAAATACACATGCACATACACATCGCGCTCGCACGAAAATAAAGAGCGCGGAAAATATTCGGCGGAGATTTTCTTTGGCCAGTGCACACAAGATTCGGTCTCAGAGGTGGCTATAAATAGAAAATTGAAGCAGCAGCGGCAGCAACGAAGCCGTGACTTTGAGGTGTGTTTTGCATCCTACGTGTGGTCGAGACGCCGCCGCCGCCGCGAAAGAACAGAGCAAGCCCCTCAGTCGGCCCCGATAAATTCAGCCAGCGCAGCGCGCTTTTCAATCTACGTAAGTGCAGACCCAACCTTCTCTTTCCGGGCCAGAGCGCCCGGCATTGGCTTGCAATTTGTAGGGGAAAGGGAGAATGAGTGAGAGTGTGTAGGAGAGAGAAAACCGCGTAAGAGGCCTTACTTTATATACACGTACGAATGAATTTCAGCTGCAGCTGCGGCCGAAAGTTTTGGGAAGAGAGGGCGTCAAAAGAGGCGCGGCTATCTCGTGGCCGAGCGCGCCCCTCGTTTCGGTAATGTCCGGTAAAGCTGCGAGGCCAGTGGACGAACGCCTGTAAGGAGCTGCTGCTTTTATCGGGCCCGCGTCTGACTCGACAAACTTTTACTACTGGCGCGGCGCGTGTGGGATGGAAGGCCGCGCGCGTGACGCTCTACCCGCGCAGTTAGAGGCTGAGAAATTCTAGGCAATTTTTCCAGATCGACGGCTGGCTTGGTTTATTTATTCGATTCGTTCTTTGTTTGGGATAGTTTTGCTAGTGCGGTTTCGTTGTTTCGCTTGATTTCTTTTATTTCGCTCTTGCTTTTTTACGCCAGCGAGAAATAGAAATTTTTCGACTGTGCAATTTTTTGACAGAGCGAACTTTGACGATTGATAAAAATGACAAGGTCGGTATCTGCAGAAGCTTTTTTTCCTATGAACGCGATCGGTTTTATATGCGCGAGCAAGATAGGGTGTATACGATTCTATTTCGTCTAACCGTAAACCAGCACGAACTGGAATGCTGTGCACTTTTTATAAGGAAAATAAAAAATTTAAATAAAAATAAGATGTAAAACTTTTTACTTATTAGACTACAAAAATATGCTATTCCTTAAAATACATAAACAATATTTTGTTATTTAAAATATTTCTGACTAAATAATCATACGGAGTTACTTGGCTTTCACCTAATGTAATGCGATAGAATAAGTAATCAAAGAGTGATTCCTAGCTTTCTAAAATAATGCCACGATGATTAAATAGACTTTATCGAAGTAATATTTTCGCTCGAAGAAAGTCTGAAAATAAGAGCATTAGTTTCACAGCTGAAAATCTGACTTATAATGACCGAAATTTATAACGCTGATACGGGCAATATTTTACTCCAACAAGATTGAACCGGCGCCCCCCAGCTCGCGAGGATGTAACCGAGATTCATTATTTCCAAAAATTACACCGATACATAAAAATAATATCCGCTGCCTAAGTTTCTCTCCTCCGTTATTAAATAACAAAAAAGACTACATAAACTCATAAAAATCGAAATAAAAAAAGCCCGCGCGCATAATCCCCGGCGCGCGCGAAATCGTTGGGCGCAACACGCGCCCCGTCGGCCATAAACACGTCGTAAAATTTTCATCTCAACAGCCCGCCGGCCTCGACAAAAAGAGTAACGCCTGCGCGCCCCTCCGATAATCGATATAAAGCACATCACCTTTTTCCCTAAACTCCGATATCGCGGCATTCTCCCCGAAAAGAAAGAGCCTAGCGCCTCGCTCGCCTTAGGTAGGGCGACGAAAATGAAAGGCTCGACTTGACGGCTGACAGAAGGCTGCTCTTTCTGCGAGATGCAATGGAAAAGTCGCCATTATTCGGCTTGGCGAGCTGCCCTTTTCAAGAGCCGCGAGAAAAGGACGTGGAGGAGAGGCGCGAGAACGAGAGACTGTCGAAGCCGCTGTATATAAGAGCCGCGTGACGTTCGACAAATCGTTCGTCGCGTCTCGCTCTCTCTCTCTCTCTTTCTCGCCCTCTCGACATCAAAGATCTGATTTATAGTTGCGGCCCGCGCGAGAGAAAATATACACCTCGAGAGGAGCGTTGTGCTTTATTTATTTTCCTGCTTTTCTTCTTCTTCCCTTTTTTTTCATAAGGACGTGTCTTTTGGATAAGATCGCAGGCGCGTGCTTGCGTCGATTTATTTCAGCTCTGCCGTACGCTTTGTGGGAGTGGACGGGTATCGGGCCGATGGCTATGGACGTGGCTAATGTGCCGGCCGATGATAATTAACGGTCGTTTAATTGGCCCGCCGAATCGCGTTGGATAGTAATTTGATTTATGGATGAATGAGGGTTATGGGAGCGTAGAGCTGATGATTATTAAATCGATGATTTGACATGGATTTGGATTGTCGGATTGGATGTGATTGCAAATTTGAAATTTGGGGATACGATTGTCGTTTTAATTGGAATAAAGCTGCGATTTGGTAAGTCTGTTTCGATGTTATAATAAGAAAAAAAAAGTTTTGCAAGTTAGCCAAAAAGTGTCCTCTTGAGGTTCTAAGGAATTTGAATGAATGAAAAAGCAGGAAGTTTAGTTAAAATAGGACGGTAAACAAAAGAAGTTCGTTATACCCAGACACTTTTTAAATAAAAATAATTAACTACTTTTTCTCTGTTTTGATATTGGTAAATGTTTTTTTCTAGTTTCACCCAGTTATTTAATATCCTTTACTGGCTAAATAAAAACAACTGAAACGTATTTTATGATTGCTTGAAACGTTTTTAATCTTAAAGTTCATCCAAGTCATTATAAGAGTTTCTTCTTTGAACGAAACTTCTAAACTACAAATTAATTACATCACTCGAAACGTAAAAGATTCCTTAATTCAATGAAACTTCTTTCTTTATACAAAAGTTATATACCAATATTATATTAATATTATTAATACGCAACAAGTGTACTTATGTATTAATAAGGTTACATGCCTTGTAATAAGACTAAAGTTGGACGGTTTTGATGTATTACGGATATAGCCGCAATGTTATTAAATTAATGTTAAGTACATTTTTCTATAGAATAGCCCATAACTGTCATAGCACTTTATCTTTTTTTTCAGATTATCAGTGTTCATACATCACCGGTATTCTTTTCTTTAATATTAATGGCCGTCAAGGTAAAAGCAAATCACTATCGCATTACTTATTTGTATTCTTTAACAAAATTCAGTTCAAAGGTATTTTTAATTAATACAGTAACATAATTTTTATTTAATAAAATCTTGATATTGAAATATAGAGCGATATTTTTTATTTGCTAAATTTTTACTTATGCAAATTTTATCCAGCATGATATTTTTACATTAATTTTTGCCATTTTTTACAAATTAACTTATTTTATTTCCATCTCAAGTACTAATTTTTCATCTATTCCTCAATCATCGAATAACTTTTTTTCTCTTTTTTGAAGCAACTGAGGCGTTATTTTTTACTATTTATGAAACTACATACCCCTTCGTATTAAATAATTTGAATTATCTAAAATCGAATCAAATTGCTTAATCAATATACATGTTTTACCCACATAAGACAATATCATTCAACATTCTTATTACAAAACTGTACTTCTCACGTAAACACAAGTCAATCCCTCGCATGCATCGTAAAAACCCGCAACAATATCAACTCGATCCTACCGCAGCACGCGAACCTCATTCCGCGCCCGGCAAAAAGTAAGCCATTTCAAAAAGCTCGCACGACACGCGCTCTCGCGAAAAAATTCCCAGAGTGCAACTATCCTCGCGGCGTCGATGAAAATTCTCCAGTGTTCGAATTCGATTGTCGGCGGCAACGTGCAGCTCCTTTTTACCCGACTCTATATATACCACGAACGAGCGAGAGAAAAACGAGTCGGCGGAAGCTGCCACTGGCAGTTAATCACGCGTGGCGCAACAGACGGAAATTCAAATTCCGTAGCATACGTCTGCGAGATGAAGCAGGGGAGAGGAGAAAGTTTTCACTCTCTCTCTCTCTCTCTCTCTCATTCTCCCTCTGTCCTTCGCGCCAAATCCCTAACGGAATACATCTCTTTGCACGAGTAGTTTGCGCGCCAAATCTCACTCCCTTGCTTTTCTTCCTTTCGCCGATTTTCATCCTCGTTCCGCTGGCTATATACGTTGACGCACTGCAGGTGCACGGCGCTTTTTTGCCCGACTTGATCGCAGCCTCGCGTGTTTTTCAAGAAGAAGCGCCCTCGGTATTACGCACGACTGGCGCTGCGATCTTTGCCTTTGCTTTTTGCCTCGCTTTTTCTCGGGCTGTATGGTTAAGAGTTGCGTGATAAAATAAGAGGACTGCTGTAGGATGACAAAAGTGTGGCTAAGCAAAGAAGTAATTTGAGAAAGATATGTTTGCGGTAATTAGCTAAGATTGATTGTGGTGATTAGATGCTATTGATAATGAAAAATTTAAGGTTGAAATTTAAAGTGGTCATCAACGGGAGAAGATGTTAAAGAGTCCGCAAAAAAAATGTTGTAATTTTTGTACAACTCTTCTTAATAACTCAATATAAAATTATAAAAATACAATTTAATTATTATCTTTCTTACAAGACACAAACTTTTTGTCGAATTTACTTACTACGAAATTATGATTGTGTCCATTTCGACCGCAATTGCTCCGACTATGTTACTGTATAACGAAAGTGCGTTTATATCACCATAATGATGCGTTGTTAGCGTAACGACTGCAGCCCTCTGAGCAGAAATTGTATTTATGATCATAGCTACACGATTTCCGCAATATGGTAATGTAACAAGTCCCATTCTTTTGTATTACTCCAGAAAAATATTTAAGAATCGTCATTACGAAAAAAACGTCCGAACGCCCTCCCAAGATAAAACTCAACTCTTTCACACAAATCCCAGGAATTAACAAAAGCACAAACACATTCATCCAGCAGTATCGCGCGCCGCAAAAACATAACTTTCTCAACCGGCTCTCTTGAGAAACTGATTGCGTACATCAGGACAAGCCGCGAAAGTCTCGAGCTCGCAAGCCGCTTAGAGCCCAGCGGCGCGCAAGAAATGAAACTTAGAGCCCCGGCGAATATCCGGCTTTGGCGTCGCGCGTACAAACAGACCCGCGCCGCGCTGAATGGCCCGCCTCCTGACGTCCGACGATTGCGAATCTGCGCACCTCTATAGCTATACGCGAGAGTGACGGCTGCTTTTCTGGCTGCGGAGCATCGTTTTTCGCCGCTTATCTCGCATCTCTCGCTTTTATCGCGCCTCGCATTCTTCTTCCGCGCGCGCGCCGACTAGCGCGCTCGTTTTTGCTCTTGAGCCCGCTGGAGTTGGGATTGTGGCTTTGCTCCTTTTTTCGCGCGGTGCTCCGGCTTTACTTGCATTTTTGAACGACTGCGCGCGCTGCGATCGAGAGAGGGATGGTTATGGGATCTGGGCTGCGTTCAGTTTTAGATTTTGACGTTGCGCTGTGATTGTTTAAAGCGGTTTATGGGTTTTGTTTTTATTCTTGAACTTTTAGATTTAATTTTAGGTTGACGAGTGCGATGCGATAAACTTATTCTTTTTCAGTTTACGTTGATAATCAATAGAAAAATCTAACGAATGGGAGCCTTCAATTCTACTGTTTGAATTTTTTTACTATTCGACTTTTTGAACTTTTTCTCCTCGTTTCCTCCTTGATACCTATCCATCTGAAATTTTCATCAATTTCATAACTTTTATTTTTACTCTAATTAAAACAGTAAAAGCGATTTTCACTTCACATTTTTTTCTCACCTAATAATTATTATCAATTATCGCTTATTCGCCAATTCTTTCTCAGAATTTTTCAGCCCGCGATTTCTTTCGCGATTCTATATAGCGCTCCTTTTTTCACACCCCCGCTCGCTACTTTCCTTTATTTTTCTTCCTCCCTTTATATTCCTTGCTTTTTTGCTTCTGCCAATGGCTCTTTCTCTCTCTTTCTCGTTTTCATCTTTTCTTTTGCCTACATCCTTTTCACTCGCTCTCCGGCTCGGCGTCCCGAGCAATATTTGCGAAAGGGATGGCCGAGCGACACGGGGTGCGAAATATTGCCCTGGCCGCTGCCGCTACTGCCATCGGATTCACAACGAATGAGGATCTCACGATATCCCCCCGAGTTAGCTTTGCCTTATATATCGAGATGTCGATCGAAGTCATTTTTTATCGTGAAATGATGAGAATTTAATTAATTAAAGGTATTTATTTTATGGCACTTTTTTATGAAGAGGATAATTTAATGCTGATCATAATAATAAGTAGTTAAATTTATGACCCACGGAAGTCGTTACACCTTTGAAAAACTATGCAAAGCTTTAAAACGCTTCCGTATAATACGTAACGAATTAGCATTTAGTCTTAAACTTTTTAATCTAGTAAATTTCTACTTTATTGATGGCTAAAGGTATTTTAATAATTTAACAAAATGTCCATACATTAAAGAGCGAGCGGCATTTACATTCCACCATTAAATTAAACTACGATATTTATATTAAACGACCTCATCAATATACCACGTCCCCGTATAAAGACATCGATCCAGCGAGCGCCTGCGCTTGCAAATGAATCGACTATTATTATTTCAAACCATCCTCCCAATTTTACGTATACCTAAACTTACGGCAGCTCGTGATATATTAATTCCCGGCCTTTTCACGAAGCATCCGGCCGCACGCATAACATCAGAGATATTACGCGCACCGCACGCGCCAAGATTTACGGGCCGCCGAAATCCTATTCCCAAAGAATACCAAACAAGCTCGCCTAAAAACGACTCCCCTAAGACAAGCCCGCCCGCGCAAATACGCCGATTTCAATTCACGAATTCCAGGGCCACGGTTAGAGCCGCGTATTATTAACCGAGAATTGATGCTCGACTTTGCTTGACTGCCCCTCCGAGAGTAAAAAACACGCACAAAAAAATATTGTAGAAACGCTGTGCTTTTAACGAGAAAGAATCCAATCGGCGCTGGTATGCCTATAGACGAAGTGGTTATGACAGCCCCGCGACTGATACGCACACGCAGGCGCGGAGCTCGGAGGAGTCCCATTGTTTGTTTATTGGATCGTAAAGCGCGCGTCGCTTAAAAGCGCGCTTGTACAGCCACGCGCGCGACAAGAAAACGCCGATCGATCGATACTTATGTACCGCGTGTCGAGAGGATGAGGGCCGATTTTATATACGCTGGCGGCTCGGTTGTTGTTCTGTGCTGGGGGAAAACGAGGGATAGGTATGTAGGTGTGCGCGGCCGTGATTTTTTTTTTATGTTTGATGGGGGCTGGAAAATAAAACGCGGCTTTTGCGCGCTGGAATTCCGAATGTGTAAGCGCGGACTCGTCGCTTGCCGATTCTTGCAAAAACGAGGTTTAGTGGGGTCCGGTAGTAAACGGGACTGACGGTTTGCAGAAGGGAGAGTGGAGGATGATGGCTGTTTTTGAAAATAGTGATTTTTGTATTTTGTCATTGTAGTAGTTGAAATAATTTAAAAAGTCTGTTATAGAAAGTGATACAATTTTTTTTAAATATACTCAAATGTACAATCTACTGATAAACGAGAAATTATTTTTATTGAAGTAATCTATACATGTATATGTATCCATTGTACACACACTGGATAAACCTCAGTTTTTGAAAGCCTTTTACTGTATTTCAAGACAAATTAGAGAATTTGAAAAATCAATTTTTTCCGTTTTGATTGGCAGACGCATCCAAATAAACTAAAACTCGGCCAATCCATCGCTCGGGATATCGGAAAATCTTACAGTTTTCCATTTCCCTCCTAAATTTCTATCAAAATCGAATAAAAATATTTTTCAGTTTGTGCAATCGTCGCCCAAAAAGTGTCCGAAAATCAATTTGACGAATGCATTCCTTACTCGGACTGCCGTAATCTAGATTCGAAAATTAATTGGAGTTTTACTATCGACAGAAAACAAAACACTTCCCCAGCTATTTCGATTTGCAAGCGCGCATTCAATAGCAATCGGGTGTGCGTTTGGCCGCTGCAGATAAAACTCTCTAACTTGCTGATTAATATCGTCAGCAACAGTAGACGATTGCTCGTGTACCTGCAGCTGAAAACTTTTTGAAAGCGGCAAAAGCGTTCAGGCGCGTTTCGTTTTCGAGCGAATTAATAAAACCAATCGAAAGAACATTACTCGCTCGTAGGTTTTATGACATCCGATAAAAAATTTTCAAAAACAGCTTTGCCGCGCTCGAACGACCGGCTCGAGTGTCAGTTTTATTTGGAAATTGACTGGTCGTAAAATGATTCCATTTACGACTTTGATACTCTTTTTTTAATTATGACATTTTTCTGTTATAGGGCAGAATTTATGTAGTTTTTACGAAAAATTTGCATAAAATGAAATTGTGAACCTTTCATAATATTATCAAGTCTTATAAGATGATATTAAGTTTCGTTAGCAATAAACACAGGGATCGATATTTTTCATCAAATTTTTAATTTTGAAAAAAAATCTTGCCATCACGTTGCTATTTTTACTGGAATAACAAGGTGACGAGAGTATACTCTTCCAAAATTAAAAATTGATTAAAAAATGAGCACAAACCTGAATTAATGATACTATAAAGCTTTAATATCGCCTGAATAATTATATAACTTATGTAAAAATAATACTTTATTTAAAGTTATTTCATACTAAATACGTTTCAGCGTACAGTGATTGATTGATCTGAATATCCAACCTCCCTCAATTTTATACCGTTTTAAACTTACCCAACAAATTATGTAAAATGTAAACAGCATATCCGTTTACATGACCCAAATATTTAATATTTCTAAGATAAAATTTCGCGGGCTATAATAATACCCAAAGGCGAAAAAATAATATCAGCGTATCTTTAAAAATGATCTGGTTACACGCTCGCTACATCCCCGGAAAAACGATAAGCGACCCCCGCATCCGAACTAATGATTCCACTCTCCAGCGCCATCCGCATCGCAGCTTGCCTTTAATACATGCTAGCGTTTACGCACACATACACTTTCTTCCTTCCTTCGAAACACACATACAAACACACACACACACACACACACACACACACACACACACACACACACACACACACACACACACACACACACACACACACACACACACACACACACACCCATACACACCCACACACTCATTCGATCTGAAACGAGAATTCCTCCATTCCTCCGCAGGAAAGTATTGCGAGAGAGGGAGAGCGCATTGGCGTGTGCGGGGGCCATCGGGCCGAGCCATACAACATTTTTCCCGGAGAAAAACGCAGGAAAAATCGAGGTGCAGAAAAGAGAGAAAGAAAGGGTCAGTCTCGGGCGGTGGTTAACGAGCCCTGGCCCCCGCTAGGAAAAAGCGTACAGAGAAAAGGAGACGAGGTCGCGCGCGCGCGCGCACGAGCGCCGGGGCAAGAAAGGACCGTAGCACATTCCCTGGAGAGAGACCGGCGGAAACAATCTTGCCTCCCTCCCCCGCGCTATCTTCCTCGCGTGTGCGTACGTGTGTCTGTCTGTGGAAGCCGGCCCCGCGTTTCTTGCGCCCGCGCAATGGACGAAGTATGAGGCAGTCTGCGGTTTAAGGAAATCTCTGCGCACTGTCGGCCGTTACCCCCTCCCCCCTTTCTTCGTGCGCCGCTGGAGAGCCTTTCGCCCGGATACACGTTTGACGCTTCTAATTCTCGACGTGATTTTCGCCTTGAGTTTTTTCGGAGTAGCTGGAGGTCTTTGTTCGTCCGTTGTCCAGGATTTTTACTTTGTCGAGTCGCGGACGTTTGGCTTTTGGTTTTGAGCATTGTCTTTGGGGGGTGCAACTCGGAAACGTCGACGGGTGCAATGGTATTTCGAGATAATTTGAAAGAATTTTTGGGATTGGTTGAATGATTTTTTAAAATAATTTAATAAGATTTAAAACGAGATTAACAATGTTTTTGGTAGACAGATTTAATTTTAGTCATTCGAATGATGTGAAAGCGTGTCAAACTTCAGGTCGTTTAAGTAGAAAATACCGGGTTTAGTCAGGCGTATTCATACAACTGTTTACTGTTTTACAGTTCTAGCGTTTCCATATTCGTAATATTCATGGGTGTTTCCATCGTTTAATTTTAGCAAGTAAAATTCATTAATGAAATTACGAAAAATACTTAAATACTTCAAACATTAATAAACCCTTTTAATTTCATTTGCGCATTTTCTACATATTTTATATATCGTATACATATTTTATGAAACAAAAGATGATGAGGCATTTTAGTTTTTTTTTTTAGTTTAATAAATAATATTCGAACAGTATTTTAATTTATAACAAAATGAGAAATAATTTTCATTTTTGACAATAATTACTAATTTCTATTTAGTTTTTATTTAAAAAATTGATTTTAAATACAAAGGTTTAAGTTTGTCGAATAAAATGCTTTCACTTCCATACTTTCACTTTTTTAAGGAGAGGATTGTTATCACTGAAACTAGTGAGTTTAAGCTACGATAAAACTTTTAACTACATCAATCTAAAGACAATAAAATCAGTATTTAAAAATTGTAAAATTTTATCAATATTACTATTATAAATATTTAAATTTTATAATATAGGTAGAGTATAAATTTACTACTTGATATATGGAAGTAAAATTTTTTACACATTTATTAATGCAACATAACCTTTCATTTCTAATGCTTTGCAAAACATGAATCTTTAGTCCTTTGTATATACACATTTTTCAAAATATCTATTTGTTAAACTTTTGTATACTATGTATTCCAATTCCACTAAAAGCGAATGAATTGTAATGGTTTGAGTTGTGGTTTTGCACGAGTAAAACACTTCATGAATGAAAAGTATTATACAAAAATATAAGAATAAAAAGTAAAGAATTTTTAAATTAATTGACAGATATAATTACATATTTCACCTAAAGTTGACCGCATATACCGCACCATGGTACAGATAATAAAAAACTATCTTACCTGAAACAGAAAAAAATATACAGTTAAATAAAATACTCTGTGTTTATATTGAATATAATAGAATATATCAGAAGTAAAAACTATTTTAATCCTAATTAGACTCAACTTCTAACTGAAATGCTTTTTGAGGATTAAAAGGAGTTGTGAAGAAGATTAATTATATTAATTCCTAAAGCGCGTTATAAACTCCCTTATTCATTACTATCTTAAAGTTCGGATAAACTTTTACTTGTGTACGCTATACATCCTAAACTTTCCACATAAAATATTCCTGAATTATAGTTTATCCAGTAAATTTCGCAGACCCTTAACACACCCCGCCAGGCGTTATCGAAAAACCTAAATTTTCAATTCAAAAAATCCGAATCCCGAGGGATTGCAACTAGAAAAGAAAAATCCCTCTTCCTCCAGACAATTCAAAAATTGCTTCTTTTATTCCCGAAGGCGCGAAATGATTCAGAGCCCCACCATAACTACACCCCGCCTCCCCTCAACAGAATAAAAGAAAGAGCGTGGATCTTGATAGCAGAGTACGATTCGCGCAATCCCGGAATCAATTAACCCTCTTCTCGGATTCATCCGCAATCACGCGCCGGCAAAAACAGAAATTTCCGAGCTCCGCTCGCGAAGATTTTCGCCTCTATATACCTTTTTCGCGCGGCCGCTCGCCGCTTTTCTCTCATCCCCGAGATAAGACATCTCAATTTCAGCGGGTTAGAGCGCGCTCGAGGGTAAAAACGCTCGCGCTTTTCTCTTTAAAGCCGCTGTAAGTGATCCGCGAAATATCGGCGATAGGCTGCCAATCGATCGCCATAACTGCGCGCTCTTTATTTCAAAAGACACAAGGGGATCCAGGTTACAGCGATCTTGTTTTCTTCCTCGTCGCTTCGTAAACGCGCTCATTGTTCTCCCTGTGGGTCTGGGGGACAGTAGATAATATTGGGATAGGAAGGAGATGGGTGGAAATGGGGGATGGGGTTGAATGCGGGAATTTTGCCGAGTGGGTGGAGATGGCTGGGCGAGCGAGTTACTTTTAGCTGGGTCGCTTTTTCGAGAGAGTGAGAGAGAAGATAGTTTGGAGACTGCGGTTCGTTGGGTGATTACCCTTTAGACGTGCGTGAACTACAGCGATCAAAGGCTCGATGAAATGTGGGTCACGTAGAATTTAGTACGGATCTTTTTTAAAGCTATTTTTAACTCTATTATAAAATAGGCTTTATATATCCCTTTTAATTTATAAAAAAAGTCTTGCAACAATTTAATTTAGTATTATATGTTTAAAGTTTTTACTATTATTTGGAGTGTTAGATCAGAATCAATAAATAAATCGAAGTAAAAGTCCTTCAAACTGTCACTAACTGTATTACTTGTTTTAGCTTGTGCAACCAAAGGATTCCTAATCTCGGCACAAGTTCATCCAGAAATAAGAACTTATTCTGTTAATCTTCGAGGATCACACAAGTTATTTCCGGCACCGAAATCAAATATTTATTCTCATATCTACAAGAAGCGTGTAAAAGTTCTAACAATCTTATTCTATCCTATTTACTTCCCTGCCCGTTCCGTAAACTCAAGCGAATCTCCCAAACTTGGACAGCTCTCGGGCAAGATTCGGGTAATCGAGTCAATCAACATCATGGCAGCGGCTCCAAATTAAAACTTAAGCAGCCAGCACGCAAAAGCCAACACGTACCCTCACTCACAGCCGATAAATATTTTCTCGCCCGAACAGTGACGCGTCCTGCAAAAATGACTGTTCAAAACTGGCCTCCCGTAAAAGTAAAACGGCGGCTGCTACGTAAAAGCTTGCGCGCCAGATAAAAGTGCACGACAGAGGCGCGGCCCGCAAGCTCTGAAAGGCCGCCGCCAGGCCATTATATTTGTATAAAGGCGCGAGTATCTGACAGCTGTTGCGGGCCGCGCGCATCCTTCCCAGCTTCCTCACTCCTCTCTCCTCTAAAGCTGCACCGTGCGGGGATTTTGCGCGCGGCAGCTTTTCTTTCGCTCCTGCGAAGTTGCCGAGGCGCTCGCAACGAAGGCAACTATTTGAAAACTCGCCACTTCAGGCTCGCACGCGCGCCAGCAAGCCACCCTATTCGTCTACGTCTGCTTGCCATCTCGCGCGAGCGCGAAGTTGCGCGTCTAGTTTAACGCGCGGAGGCGATAGTCTCCTTTGCGAGAGGAAAGCTTCGTCTTTGGAGCTCTGACAGAATTTTTCGTTGTTGGAGTGAGTGTTGGCTCTTCAGCGAGAATTGAATCTAATTAGTTCGGGCGTGGGAGTCTTTTGTTACCGGGAGATATTTGGGATTTTGTTGTTTCGGGAGCAGTTGATTTTGTGAGCTGGAGGTTCAAGTGGTTAAATAGTTAAGGTGCGTGAAAATAGATATTTATGGTTTACGTTGTTGGATTAATTGAAGATGTATGAGAATACTTGTATAAGGCATTGCTTGTTTAAGTTGATTAGCACAAGTTTTCTCTAAATAACAAAATATTGCTATATATTCGAGTACAAAGTATATGTTTTTTTTACTAATCATTCCAACTGGGTCTATAAAAATGCTAAATTTCCAATATATTTTCAAAATCAATTAAAAACATATTTTTCGAATAGTGTATTTTTAAAATAACAATTTTTTATTATTTTTATTTTCTAAGATTTGACACATGCCAAGAGTTGTCTTTATACAATTCGTAATATACTTTGATGTCTAACAAATGTTTTCTACCATAAAGTCATCTATACATCCCTATTGTTTAGAGATCTCACATAAAGTCTATAATGCAATAGTGAAAAAAATTATAACTGTTCTCACCCATAATCCAGCTAAAATTTTTCCCTCCCTGACCTTCTGCTTTCTCTCTCTCCCTTCGCTTAGCTACCACTACTATTGCCTCGAGCTCGTCCGTTAACTTAAAAAGCGGACTTTCCTCTCCCCCGGGGCACTTTTCAGAGACCAGATCGAGGCAAAGAGAAGGCGACGGGCAGCAGCAGCAGCCTTCGGGCCTGGGACTTTTGCGCAAAGTCCTCGAAACTCGGGCCGAACTATCATCGGGAAAAGAAGACGGCTGTACATCGCCCAGGCCGGGCCTGCCTCTTTCGCTCGCTACTACTTAAGAAGGAGATTTCCCTCTCCCGCCGGAGCGAGGAACAAAGCGAGAAACGAGTATAGACAAATGAAGGGAATAAAATATGCGCTCTACTGCGACGGCGGCGCCCGCTCGAGTGGGAGAGACTCGAGGAGGAGAAGGACAATGCTTCTGAAAAATTCATCGGTTTTACTCGTTTTTCCGAGTCTGCGAACTGGCCTCGTTAAGGAGGCATTCTAGTAAGTAGTTTGTTTTTGAGAGAACTCGAAGGGAGACTCGCTTGGATTTTAAGTAAAATCAAATTGATTTTTTATGAAATTTAGAGGGAATATACGGTTCTGAAAGCTTAAGATAATATTGATTTTACTATTCAGATTGTAAATTATTGTAAGGCTATGGTATTTGGAATAATAAAAGTTATAAGAGAAGTATGAGATTCTTATTTTTAAGATACCTTTTATGTACATTTTTTATAAAGTGTATATTTAAAATCTATGTGTAAATGTATAGCACCACAAGTTTGAGTAATTGCGTGCATTTGTTTGTATATGCAGAGTGCTAAAATATCTACTTTTTCTACAGTCCATGTTTAAATATTTATCCTTGGGTAATATGATAAAGCTTTAAATTAATATTAACTGTATTATTCTCGTAATAGATGAATAAAAATAAGTATTATATTACCAAAACCGGATGACGTCAATTTCAGTAGGAATTAGTGTCCATTGCACAGCTTTTATAAAGCTGACAGATGATTAAAGAGCAGAAACATAATTTTGTGACATTCTGTCACTTTCTATATAGAAGTTATGCTGGAGTTGAACTTTTGTTTTAATTTTGATAATTAAAACTGTAATTGGAATGTAATGTAAGTTTATATATTTTATTACTGTTAAATAAATTTTTTAATTAAAAAGAAACGAATTAAAGTTGAATAATAACTTTATGGAGTTTTAGAAAATTAAAATATATATTTTACATTTAATTGTATGGAATGTCTGATATAGGTACTACAGTTATACACTACAATTTACACAACAATCCATTATAAATATATGATTCTAAAAATGTATAAGTGAGAATGAAGAAAAATGAACTATTGCTAATACCTCAAATCAGAACCTTCCTTACTTTTTGTTTTTAATTATAAATAATATACAAAATAATCGAAACATAAAAAATCACTAACTTTGATATTATCATATTGCAACTCACAAATAATAATATAATTTCAAGTTCTAGTAAAGCTGAATGCTCATACATAAACTATTATTATCATAGTAAGCTAACTCATTGAGGTACCACTATACTATTTCAATTGGTTTTCTCGCGAGATTAACTGGACTCGATTTAATCAAAAGCGCTGCTTGATCTCGTTTCCTTTTCCCTTTTTTAAAACGTCAATCACCCAGCAACGGCAGTTCATCTTTGTTCCACGCTTCTCTGTATCAACGTCAGCATAGCCGAAAGAGATATACATTCTTTTTCCGGAAGAGTCGTTCACGTCCCGAGGATCGAGAACGAAATCGTCGCGTACGCTTAAAATATTTCACAGAGTTCGGCAAGAAGTAGTCCACGATCTACATACGAGTATAGCAATCCTGTGATAAATTGAGGCCGAACGTCTTTGTTTGTCCGATTCCTTGCGGATAGGTAGCTGCTAATAATTGATTGCTTGGACGATTCACTGCGCTCGAAAAGCCGCGGTTAATTGTGGAAAAACTGGGTTACTGGTTCTGCCACTTTGAGAATTCCAGAGTACTGTTCAGTTTCTTAATATTGCTGCTGGATAAAGTGAATTGCAAAAAGAGATAATTCATGAATCGTTAACTTTTTCATTTTTCATAAAAATTATAGTTTATACATTTTATTTCAATAATAAAACTGAGACGAATTCACTAATTTTCAATCAGAAGACTGTGAATTTTTATGCAAAATGAGAAAGAGGATATTTAAAAAAGTATGTGAAAATTATATAAATATGCATATTTATATTCAATTACCCATATTTTGCACAAATATTTGATAGTTAAATATTTTGATAGTTTTCACAATTATTTATAAACATCTTTTTCTTATTTTGCATAAAAATCCACATTCTATCAATCATAAACTAAAGATTTAATTAAGATAACATCTAATTTATATTTCATTTCATTTTTTATTTTAAGAATACCTAAATATAAGAATGAAAATCAAAGAACTAATCCCAAAAAGCGAGCGGAGACTAATCAGGACCACTGGAAACAGTGCCGCTAAGCCCACCCAGAGAGGAGGATAGTAATGTAAGGAGATATCAAACGTAAGAAACTAGAGCCGTGCACGTGCGCACACACGCGCACGTATGGGCTAACGAGCGTGCACACACGCGCGTAAGTACGTAAGACCCGCATACACGGAGAGTGAGAGAGTAACGAATGGAGGTGGTATTTTGCTCGCCGGCCCCCTAATCCGATAAGAAGACAAGGGTTCCCACGCGAGCGGGAGGAGCTGGGAGGGACGAGGGGGCAGGAGTGCCTGCGAAGACGAAGCTTTACAAGGGTGAAGAAGAGGACAGACCAGCGCGCGAAGTAATGCACGAGCGTTTCCCGACTGCGGAGCGGAGCTTTCCGTAAAGTTTGTTAGTGGTAATGGTTTTCGAAAGTAGATAGCTCTGCGGTGTTTGAACGGTTCGAATCTCCCGTGGCATTTTAGTCGAATTGCAGATGGAAAAAAGCGCATGTATGAACGCGTAGCCGTGTGCGCGTACGCACACATGCGCCGATTTTGCTTCGGATTTAGAAATGGATAGTTAAAAAAAATAACTTAAAAAAATAAGAATCTCATATTGCTCTTGTAACTATTATTATTCCAAACATCACAGCTTTCGCAATATCAAACAGAAACGACGTCCAGCTGGGTAGAGAAATGCCTTCTCTTGAAATGGATCAAATATACGCAGCAGTAGGGCAAGTGCCTGTGGGCGACGTTGATTTTACGCCCAGCGCGTAAGCGCCCTTCTCCGCAGCTGGACTCTCTAGTCTAAAGTTAGTTCGCGCCCGATAGTCTGCAGGCCGAGATTGACTGATTCCGCTTTTGCGCGCCACTGAATATTCGCACTTCTCTGCCCCCGATTCCTTCCATTCTCTTCCTTCCTATAACCGCGATTTCCCACTCGGGGCTCGATTCTTACGCCGCTGAGGGAGAAATTAAACCTCTTAAATCGATTTGAGAGCCGCGCGGGATGACAAATAAGAGGAACACGAAAAATCACTTTTATAAAGCTTTGATAAGTAACGAGATCGATCGGTGTCAATCTTCTATTACTGCACCAACCGGAGAAATCACAGGAGATTCGCAGTTATTTTATGACGGACTGGAGGAGAGCTGGGTTTGAAGTTTCAAGTGAACGGATTTAACAGGGGTATGGCGTAGTAATGGCGCAGAGCTGGATATTAATTAAAAGGCACACGTTTGCGTAATATTGAAATCCATGAAATTAATTTCACCTTGTAATGTATCTATGACAGGATCGTCGACAGCGGAATTTGAGTGTTACAACCAAGAGTTTTAATTGATAATTTTTCTTTTCTTTGTTAAATAGTGGAATTATTTAAAATCGTTGGGACATTACGTTAGTATTTGCTAATTGAAATAGTAATTTCAAATAATCTACTTGTACGTGGATTAGTGTGATTGCTGTAATAACTATATGTAATAACAATACATATAATTCAACATTTTAATTCTTGGAAGTAGTATATTATCACAAATTATTCTATAGAATATAAAATAATATATAATTTAGCTTGTACAAATGCTTAATCATTAGAACAATTCATCAAATTCGAAGAGTATCTAGTATACGTACTTGTAATATAATTCGTATAATTTACATGAGAAATTAACATTGTTCATGATAAACCTTTTTTTCGACGACTAAAACTAACATTACCAGTATATAGTTTAATCTCAATAATTTTCGCAAATCCGCCGCAATCAAAATTTTAATTTCCCATTCACTCTTTCCTGTAAACGTATTTCCCCTGATTTTACGACAAACCAAGCGCAATCCGCATCCGGAGAACGGCTGCGCACACACCTTATACCTCGCGCTCTGGCGCCTAAGTAGGTCCTCTCTCCGCTAATAACCCGCGAGTAATGTTGTCTCACGGCTAGATAAACATAAATAGATCCGAAGATGTAAATTAATTATGCACTTAGAGCGCGACTTAAACTCGGGGCAAAGTCTCAGCCCCCTCTCCCTTCCCCCTCCCCCTCCTGAGGAAACTGCGAGCGCAGTCCCGCATAGTAATTTCGAGATAAGCCCCCCGCCGCCGCCGAAGATCTATCCCCGTGGCCTCTTTCTTCTTCCCTGCGCTCGCTCGCTCAGCCGGAATCTGCTTGCGCGCGAGCTTGATTTTCAGCCAAGTATTAAATTCGAGAAATCGTTCGCAGTTTAAAGGGGGTCAGCGCACTCGCTGGGATAAGGAGGTGGCGCGCTCGCAGCAGCTTAGGATAATTATAACGATTTATACACGCACGCGTGTTTAATTACTTAAGGCGCGAGAAAGCTTTAAAGGAGCGAAATTCGAACGAGAAGATTCGGACGTAAAAGCGAATTTTGTTTCGGAGTAGGCGAAACCACGGTGAGTTTTTGCTCAGTGCTAAAAATTGGTACAGTCATTTAGCAAAGTGGCTCCACGAACTCGAATTTTAATTTCCCGAAATCCGACCCTCTGGAAATGTGGATTATTAAAAAAATCTTTGGTGTTCACAAAATTGAAAATGTTTATTTGTAAAACTTGCTTCGTTTAGAGTTTTAAAGTGAAATTAATGAAAACTAGTTCTAATGTCAAAGAAACCTACTTTAAAGCGTTTACAAAGTTTTCGCAAATGCCATTTAATTACTCATGAAGTTCTCTCTCTCTCTCTCTCTCTCTCTCTCTCTCTCTCTCTCTCTCTTTCTCTCTCTCTCTCTCTCATTTATTTGTTTTTCTCCCATTTTGTTGTTTATTAACGTCTTGTTATATAGGGAGCATGACGTTGCGGAGAAAATGGCAAAACAAAGAACGATGCCCACGACCATATAGGAAACCGGCCCCCAAAGGTAGACGTATAAAACCTATATCATCGTATAGAGCACGAAAAAATATGAATTTTAAAAAAATTTGACCCTTTTAAGGGGAGGGAAAATAGAGAAATGACTACATACAATTTTCACCCCCTTTATCACTAAAAATCATAAACATTTGCAATTTCATAGATTTTGCACATTTTTTTTGCGCGTTTAAGGGTTAAAATGAAAGGCCGTTCAAGTGGCTTCAAAATGCAACCCTTTCGAATTCAGGACCGCAACTCCATGAGAGTGAAACATCGCATAATTCTATTAACACCCTTCACCCCCCTGCCGTTTTTTAATTTTTTTCTTCAAAATGTGGATAGTTACTTGTATAGAAAAATCAAAGCTCAAAAGTATTTCTTCTCACAATTTTCCAAATCTTGAGAAGACCTGGTTTCACTTGAAAAACCCTTAGAAATAAGTAACCAACCACAATTTTTGTCAAAAAATATATTCTCCGTAAACGATTTACCATACAGACACTTTGCGCATAAAACCCGAACATTTATTTGCCGCGAACCTGCGTGTCGCACACCAGACGACACTGCGCGCGCGCACCCGCGGAAATACCCCGTAAGTGTATAAGAATAGCTTGCGGTTTTGTAGCGGACGGCAACGAATATACGCCCGGCCCTCTGTGTATATATTTTCTAGCGTGGGCGGAGCGCCGCGCTACGAGGGTGCAAAACTTTCTCGGTAAATAAAAACTCGAAATTCCGGCCGCGCGCGCCGTAAGTTTTTCTCGCGGGAGAAGTGCGCCTGTTTACGGAAATCCGCTGCAGCGCAGACAAGTCGCGGCAGCGCGAGGTTTTAGAGAACTGACGCGGGTGCGAGTTTTCATAATTAATGCGTAGGGACGCTGCGGGTCGGCTGGCTTGGACAACTTTTCTCGTCGATGCGTGTATTTCAAGGCATGGTTTAGATGAGTGTGGTAAGCGAGTTAAAAAAGTAGAAATATAAGAAGAACGGTTTTATTAAACAAAATTTTATAAAAACATAATTTTTTAAATTTTTTATGCTGGTTATTGAGTTTACACGATTCAAAGATACAAAAATTACTAAAATATTATTTTAATCCAACAATATATATGCAGTGTATTAAAAATAATTTATTTTCATTTACAGTTCACAAAAATAATTATTATATCCAAAAGCAAACAATTCTTCGAAGAATGAAGCAAAATTCATGCCAGCATTTTGTTTCCAGAAAAATACCTGCATTGTTCGTACCTGATTACAGGTCGCTTGCATCTACCGTTCGCGGACCATTATACGCGGTCGCCGACTGCAATTTTAGCTCATACTCAGTCCTGTACTGTACGCGCACAAGTACTTGATAGAAAAGCGAGGCTATAGACCCATGTATACGCGACGAGACGTGAGAGTTGAAGTCCTCTCTGGCAGGCCTCCCCTCTTGCTGCTAGCTAGTCGCGAAAATCAGGTGTCAAAATGAGCTTTCATTATTACTCCATAAAGTTCTGTAATTTCAATCACATGGAAAGCACTTGAATTGAAGCACTTTTCACTTAGTGCGCCCCCCCCGCGAAATTATGAAAACAATTAACGTGTGGCTCGAGCGCCGAGTATATATAGTATGCGTGAATGGTTCTCTTTAGCTTTCGCGCCTGCCTGCGGCTATTTATTAAAGTGTGTTTCGAAAATTTCTGCAAAGTCGTTTTGCTGGCTGCAGTCACATTGATAAGTTCAATTTTCCGTTTCCGGTAAGCGGGTAATGTACATTTTGGAGACAATTGAGTTTTCGAAATTGCAGTATAAAATAGTGAATTGAGTGATTACTTTATTGAAAATTTTTTAATAAGTTTAAGATTACTTTATTTATTAGGATGCTTTTAATTTTCTAAAAACTATCATTAAATAATAAAAATCATCATTACTGTTAAAATTCAAAACAATGTAATTATTATAAGTAAGGATAATGTGATAGTAATTATAAATATACTTCAGAGCAAGGAGCCCCGAGGTTCTTTGGTTCTCTTCTTTGATATTATTTATTTTACACTGTTGAATGGATTTTCTCTTTGAAAACCACATTCTTAAGAAATTTCAATTAGAATAATTAAAGCACGTAAAGGATGGTTCCATATTTACACGGAATGTTACAAAATGTCGTAAAGGTGACCTTTATCTCCTGTAAAGGAGTAAGTTTTATTAAATGTCTATATCATATGTCCATTGTTTTAAAATTTAAATTTATTATAAAGCAATACAATTAAACTTTCTTTTAAATATAAATTTTAATATTAATAATGAGAAAAGGTTATAATTATAACATCAGATGGGAACTTTGTATAGGGACAGTTTCATCATATTACATTTTGCTTTATCGGAAAAATAACATTTGCAGTTAAAAAGTTCTAAAAATGGCAATAAGTTCATTCAATTTTATATAGAAAAAAAGAAATTTTGAAATAAATATATAAGTTTTTTATTTTTGTTACAAATTCAAATACTTTTAAATTTAACAAATCGTTAAAGATGAGCAAAAAATGTATTCAAATTATGCAAAAAACAACTTGTGGGTGACGTTTGATATGAATTAATTCAAATGCTTTTTGACAACACACACGCACGCATGCATACGCGTGTAAGCACTATACAGACATTTCTCAAGAAGAGTCAATTTTGAATATAGTTTAAATCATAATTAAATATACGTATGTATACATGTATATACATATTACTAAAAATTATAAAACATAAATTATTACAAGCTTAAATTTTTGGCTCGCCATCAATCATGCAAAAATTTGCATTTTCAAAACGCGCACCAGATTTTCATCCTCCAAACTCTCTGCAAAAAAGGCTCCCGCTCCCCCCTGACTCGCAACATTACGCCCTGCGCATCCAAAAATTCGTATAATTTCCATTTTTCGCGTCAAAAATCTCGCGCCCCACATTTTCCTCCCTCCGCATGTAAATACAAGACGATAAATCCCGTCCACTCGTGAATTCGTTACTTCCGTTCGGCTGCTCAGCTTTTCTCTTATTCTCCTCGCCTCGAGAAAAAAGATGCGCGCATGCAAACGCGGAGAATCAGCTCGCTGGCAAAACCGTCCCAGTGTACTTTACGCGGCGCGGTGGGTGGACCCGGCTTCGCTTCCGTTTTGGCGCGGCGCGCGCAATCCTCGAGATATAGTCGTGCTTTTTGCTCGTTTGCGCTAGCGCGCGGCTCGATGCGATATCGATAGGCTGCTGGCTTGTATCTTCAGGGGCACGCGATCGTTTTGCCGCGTACGGCCCCTGGCAGGCAGCCTCGCGCGCTTATCGTTCGACGAGCCCGCGGCAAATTGTCGTGTTTAGTTCCTGCTCGTATAGGGGATCGGATTTTGCGTGTCTGTGTATAAGGAGGCGGTGGGAAAAAGAGGAGCGTTGGAGGCGTGCGGGTAAAGTTTGGTGTTAATACCGACTGATAAGGGCATGTGGCCGAGGTGCTTTTTTTAAGTTGCTTTGAGGGGATAATGAAGGGGGTGTTAAAAATTGGTTGGCACGTATGGAGATAATAACTTTAATGGCTGGTGCGCGTAAAATTTAACAACGCCGTGTAAATATTTATTGCGCAAATGAGCATGCACTTAATGCATAATGAGGATAGGAGCAGCTGCGAATTATTGATTTTTGCTCGCAAGAGCGGGCGCACTTAGATTATTAAAAAAAATCTATTTCACTTTCAAAACTATCGTATAACATACAAGACAGAATCTGAAAAAATGCGCAAAAGTTAATAAAACTGCGGAATTCGTTCAACCATAAAAACTAGAGTAGCCCAGCATAAACAAACTCTAACATTAACAGAGCCGCGATTTTCAATTCCCAAAAATTGATCAATCGCAGAAACGGAAATCCCAGGGCGAATAAACGTGCTTCCACGTGGCTCTCTCCACTTATCGTCGACGTCGCAGTCGCGCACTTTTCAAAGGCAGCCGAGCTACTCTCGCCTAAGCCCCGCGATTTATTCGAGCTTCTGCGATCCCGTTGTTTTTTCTATTTCCGTTCACGAAGCCACGTGTGTGCATCCGCTCGCTCTCTCCTACACAGATTCCCTTATCATAATCGCATAAAACGCCGGGACGAAAAATCCATTAGCCGAATTTACCGGGGATCGCGGAAGATCCTGCGCTGGAAAGAGAAAAAGAAAAACACGAAGAAGCGAGGGCAAAGGTAAGAGCCGCAGAGCTCACGTCCGTGGACACAATGTCGGCAGGCGCGCGCGAGCGCGCGATAAATGATACCATTATCACGCAGTCGGATCTCCATTAAATCGTAACTACAGCTCTGCGAGCTATACTTTCCCCCGGGGGTGTCGTTCGCGCGTAGCGCGGCCACACACACTCGTGCCCATTCGCGGTATATGTAGTCCCCTCTGCATTAGTAATGCTACATTGTTTCCTGGGAAAAAGTAGATGTCCCGCTCGCGAGTTCTCTGAAAAATTGCCGACGCTTACGGCATGGCGATTGCGATTGCCCGGGATATACACGAGACTTACCGTGCGATTATTTCTCGCTCTTGGCTCTCTCTCTCTCTCTTTATGCCTCGCGTGACGAATCATGTATGACATCTGTGGCCGCGCGATAAATCGACGGAGAGGACGAAATCATTAGGACGCTCTCGTTGTTGCTTTTCTCTGGCTCTTTTTTTCGGCTGGCTACTCTGCCTTTTATGCGAGGGGCATGATTAATCATGCGTCCTATTCTTTTTTCGTGATTATTGTTCTTGCGTTTAGAAGAAGTAGTTGGGTGGTCCGGTTGCTCGGTATAATTTCAATGGGATTTCCGCAAAAGTGGATATTGGATTTGAAATTACAGGGAAGTAGGCGGATTGAAGGATGAAAATAGATCGAACGCTTGAGTGACGTTCTGGAAATTCAAATGCGATTGACGCTGGGCTCTTTCGCTAAATTCTAGGAAATTCGCTATTTTGAATGGAAGTCTGGAGTCGACAGTGAATTAATGGAATCTATGCATTAATAGCTTATTTTATTGTTTGTAGACAATTGTGCTTTAGAATCAACAGTTTGCAAGCTTTTGCTTTACAGTTGATTTATTTAGAGGAATTGAATAGTACTGTCTTATCAAAGTAATCGTTCTTTAGAAAAATAAAGTTTAAATTTTTTTGGACTGTTAAGCTTTTTATATTTTCTTTCAACGCATTTCGCAATGCACGTCGAAATGCATTTTAAATCACTAAAGAGACAGAAAAGGTCGTCGTAATATTCTGCTTGAAGATCTACTTAGATATTCATGAACACTTTACTTTAAAACAAATAGAATAATTGAAACAGGTATCTTCCTAAAAAGAGTAATTAACCCCTCTTTCTCAAATAGCTAAGAACTTTGTACTTAATGCGCAGTCCTCGATTAAACTTGATAATACGAAATTGCTTAAATTATTTGTCAAGAATAAATAGAACCATAGAATGTGTGGATTAAGAACATCATTTGTATTTACTCTACTTTTTATAATTATAAATAATTATAACTAATGCGCAATAACAAAAATTTAAGACAAAATTGTTAATATAAGTAAATTATAAAATAAATTTAAAAGATAAAATGATAAACCTTGAGAAAATTGTAAAACCATGTATACTTATAAATGATTATTTTATGTTTTCATGTGAAAAACGGGTATTTATATTTAACTTTAAATAATTTTCTTCAAATAATGTTTTTAAACTATATTTAGCTTTGAAATTAAAGCTTCTTAAAAATCACATTTATTGTACTATTTAAAAAATTATAAAGTTCTATGCTTGGTATATTTCGCACATAATTAAATTCCACAGTATAAACCGTGTTAAATTAATATATAATAAGGCTAGTAAGAATATTCTGTGCTTTGAACAATAATAGACTATATTCTCCTATTTTTTTATCTACTTTAATGAAGTCATTCTTATATATTGAATTACAATTAAAAATAGCTATTTAAATATTAAATATTATTAAATATAAATACTGTATAAATATAAAAGATTGTAATTAAGTTACTACTGATGAATTTTAAGTTTTCATAAAATTTAAACATTATATATTTATTTGTTAAATTTATTCGATAAAACAGTGACTTAATATAGATATAATTATAGATTCCAGCAAATGGATTGATATGTCACTCATAGAATGGTTATTAACATTGTATATTTGCAAATTCATAATTATAACCATATAATGGAAATTCTCATTTATCATATAAAACAGCGTGGCGTCCATTTTAACAATCAACCAGAAAAGAAAAACAAATAATAATCCAGCTTCCAGAAAAATCACGAACTGTCCCAACAAATACCTCCGTAAAAAACGGGCGCAACCTCGGGGAAGCGCATAACGAGTTCGCAAAGCAGCGGCGCGAGTGGTAATCTGTATTAATTTATAACGCTACTAGCGCACCGACTTTATCGCATCGGTGCATATACATATCGCGGGAGGTAGGGTGGCTCGGAAGGAGGCGGCCCATTTCATGACTCTAGCGCGCACCGCACAATAGGGGGAGGCGAAATGCATTTATTCCGAGCATCGCCTTTTTTCATTGTTTTGCGCAAAGGGCGCGGCTGACAAAATAAGAGAGGAAAGATAAAGCAATGGAAGAGGTCGAAAACTGTTTTGTCCCCAGGAAGTTTGATAATGCTTTAAGAGTGTCTTAGAGCAGCGGCAGTGCTTTGGGAAAGTCTCTCCGGATTTAATTGAGCGATGAGAGAGAAACTATTGTCTGGTGCGAATTACTGTGAATTTTAGATCCGAGAAACTGCATTTTTGGCTAGGAATTTTGGAAGTGGAAGTTTTGCTATATACGAATTCTCTTTGAATAGGGAATTTTTAAGTAAAATATTATTTTATAGAACTTACAAATTATCCTCACTTCATTAATGATTATCAAAGAACGGCGCGAACTAGAAAGATCTTTGTTTGGCCCTCCTATAGAGGTTTGAAATTTTCTTAGTTCAGTTCTCATTTGACGAGCGAGAAGTACACATCGTGTGCGATCGATTTGAATTATTTAGAAGTCACAGGAATATATTTGAATATATAAAATAAATTGCTAGAGAAAGTTAAAATGAAGTTTAAATATAAATTATTTCAACCCTCCTCCATGAATCTTGTTTTGTTACTTAACAATCCCAATATAATTGATTGCCAAAAAAGTGATTTACATCAATACAGTTTTTCAGTACACTAGCACAATAATTTCTTACTTTGAAGTACACAGCTTTGTAAATTTCATCTTTAAATTATTTTGTAGTTCGTAAAGAAATTTATTCAGAATTAGTTTTTCTGCTGTTCAATAATAAGTACTAAGTGTTGTGCGCGATTCGAGAAAAAAACAAAGTTATATATTTTATTTCCCAAATAAAATTATTTTGTTAAATTAACACAGTCTGGACTGAAAGTTCTTAAGTTATATAACTAAAGCAGCTACATACGTCAGATATTATTAATTAAATTAATTAAAAATTATTTAGAAAATTAATGTACGAATTTCATAATTTTATCCATCATATTTTAATACGATTAAATGAATATTAATTTATAATTTTTCTTTTTTAAATTCTTTTTCATATATAAACTTATAAAGTTTTATAAATGTAAGCGTATTTCACACCCATTAAACCTCTACAATCATATAAATTAAAATCTTCATTCCACTTTTAATCTTATAATCAAACAAAGTATTCTTTATCATTGCTTAGATTAAATATCAAATCAAATGAGAACAATTTAAGAAAGGTTATAAGTTTATAAATTTAAAATTCATAAAGTGAATACTAGATAATGAGATAGACTTTAAAAGTGTTTTTATTACCGTTTTTATAAAGAGGTTATTTGTAAAGGGATTTCCCTTATATAGCTTACTATAAAAACTATATCTAAGCTTATATCTTTAAACTAATCAATAATTATTTGAAAACTAACAAATCTTTTTTTAGATTCAGGCATTCTATTTTAAAATTAATGAAATTACAGTTCCATTTCCAAAGCATGCGACTTTAGATTAAGCGCTCAAAGCTCACCTCCAAGCTCTTCTCGCGCTCCCAGATTATACGCTCCCTGCCTTCAACTAGAGACTAGTTCGTCGCACGCACGCAGATTTACAAAGCACGTTGCGCGTGAGCAAGATGGATTTGTATACAGAATAGGCTGCGAGAGCATACTAACAGCAGTCGCATAAATAATTTTCGACGCGCGACAGCGCGACAACTCAATTCAAGGAAGCTTCGTAGTACGTACTTGTATACACTAACATATACGCAATTCACGCTAAATTTGTAGAAAAAATAAAAGTACTAGTCACTGAATATTTTGTGTGATTTCGTATAGAATGTAAACTTGTGACTGTCTCTTTTTATTGAGTTGATGATACGTCTGCTTAATCAATAATATTTTTCGGTTGATCGACGGATTTCAAGTCTGTTCATTATTATTTTAATGAATCTGATCATGAATTGAAAATAAAGTAAATCTATTTTTAAAAGTACGATACGCCAGTTAGTGCTATGTCACTTCAAGTATTGTTAGAAAATGAAAAGTCGTGATTATATTGTTTTACGTATGTTTTAATCTTTAAGATTATCCTTACATCTACGCGAAATGCATATCATATTGCTCGAATTTCATAGTGTACACAAATTGTAAACATATATAATTAAAATACACATTAATAATTATTTAAAAATGTATTGTAAACATATTATCCCTTGATAAATAAAATTAAAATATGTAAAATACGAATTAACCAATATAAGAATAATAATTGGTGATTGAATCAAATTTCACATAACTAAAATTTGATTTGCATGAACTGATTTAAATGTAAATAATTAAAATAAAAAGTTGTTAAAAATTCTGATTTACGACAGAATCTTCTAGAAACTAATAATCTATGATAACATGTAGCGGAGTTAAAAGTAAGTTATTTAAAATATTTTAAATTAAATATAGTCGATAGATAATACATTTATTTTTCATTGAAATGGCTTCATGTTGACTTTGTAAAAAATTAAACTTCGCCAAAAATACAGTCTAAGACTAGCTTTTAAAACCAACTGTTCTACTTGATTTTTAATTCTTGGTTAGTCATTCAGCGATAATTTAAAATAAAAAGAATATTCAACCATCATGTATCAAAAAATTATTG
>JAPYZA010006034.1:0-11518 GCA_030522685.1 Eupelmus azureus | reverse complement strand
AATTTCCTCTTTTGATTTTTCTGGATTCAACTTTAATTGGATAGTGTAACCAGTACCGAAACGCAATTTCAATTCATGAGATGGTCCTATGCACTTTAATTTACCACCCATTATAATAGCTAATCGGTTACAAAGGGCTTCACATTCTTCCATGCTAAAATTATTTTGTTTTAATAATATATTTTATAAATTATTGTAAATTTTTATCCATTAAATAGAAATAAAATTTTCATAATATAAAATTAAAATTAATATAAACTTTTAAACCTAAAAATTATAATTAAAATTATCGATAGTTTAAAGTACTTATTATATTTACCTGTGTGAAGTTAACATAATGGTTTGTCCAGTAGCTTGACATGCTTTAATGATGTCCCAAAGAGCCCTTCTACCCGCTGGATCGACACCCGTTGTTGGTTCATCTAACAAAACTACTTTTGGGTCACCAATTAGGGCAATGGCAATATTAAGTCGTCTTTTATTACCACCACTGTAAACACCGGCTGGCAAAGATGCGCATGCATTTAAATCTGAAAATCATAATTACATTATTATTCATATAAGAATTAATTTTACATTTATGTTAGCTAAATAAAAAATAAGTATTTGCAAGACAAAAACGGTCTTGGGATATTCCGTCTCGTTGAAAAAAGTCAAGATTTACGAAAATTCTCGAAATTATGTGGAAAAAAAGGTCAGGACGAGACGAGATCCCAACAAATCCGCGTTCTTAATAGCTCGTCCTATGCCGAACATAAACTCCAACATTCTTAAAACAAAAATAATACCTACCGATTTTGTCAATCCATTTTTTCACCTCTAAATGAATTTGTGATTTAGGAATACCACGAAGGCGTGCAAACAAACGGAGGTGATCGTAAGCGTTCAAAGATTTCAGTAAAGCATCGTTTTGAGGGCA
This sequence comes from Eupelmus azureus, assembly GCA_030522685.1. Lineage (NCBI taxonomy): Eukaryota > Metazoa > Arthropoda > Insecta > Hymenoptera > Eupelmidae > Eupelmus > Eupelmus azureus. Next base: position 10,599 of record JAPYZA010006034.1, on the reverse strand, counting down.
ATATCCAATTTGTGAAAGACACTATAATTGAATAAAATAATTAAAAATTTAAATGTTAAATCGTTTAAGTATAAAATTTAATTAATGACAGCCTTACATAATTTCGATGTTTCCTTATATTTTTATTATCCAAGTACATTTTTCCATTATTTGGTATAATTTCACCAGTCATTATTTTAAATGTAGTGGTTTTACCAGCTCCATTTACTCCAAGTAATCCAAAACACTCACTTTGATTTACTCCAAAATTTAAATCTGCTACTGCTGCTGACTTTTTATACAGTTTGTTTAATTCATAAACAAGAATCGTATAATTGCTTGTCTCGTCAACCTCTGGTAAACTTTCTTGGATACCATTTTCAATGTTCTCCAAGCTTCCATTAGCAGTATTATTCAAAGCCATACCTTAATATTTAATTAATTATTATTTTCTTAAAAGTATTGTTTTTAAAAAAATTAACTTTTATTATCACATTAAATGTTAACTACAATTAAAATTATTCAAATATGAAAATTTTTGTAAAATGGAATGTTTTAAACTTAACTAATTCTTAGAAATATATTTATATACTAAAACTATCTAACTACTTACGCCTGCATTTGATTTTTGAAATATCAGAGGCTACACTGAATTTTACTTTCTTGACTTCTTCGTCTAAATCCTGCTCAATATCGTCAGTTTTCGCACTTTGAATTCGCGCGAGTAACATTGGAATCAATTTATGTTCCAAAATAAAGAGAATTCCAATATATAGTATAGACGTTAGGCCTAAACTTAAAATGCTTGATTCTAAGGAAATGTCTTCTTTGAAATTATTAAAATATTTGTTAGGTTCTTGAAGATTTCCATTGGCATCTTTTTCCGCTAAAGAAAAACATATTATAAAAAAATAAAAATAAAAAATTTATTTTTCAGTTATTTAACTTAATTTTAAAATTTTCAAGTACATCTCTTAGTTTTTTATTCTTGCTAAATTTGAAAAAATGCATAATTTATTTTAATAATAAATTATATTACAGCATAAATACTTACGGCAACATTGAGTATATCTGCATAAGTTGTTATGATCATAAATAGCAGACACTCGCCTACATTCAGCTTTTTTATTGATAATCGAAAATAGCGAAACTTGCCCATGGAAGAAGCTGACATATGGCACCAATATAAATATTCCTTTTTGTATTGGACGAATCTTGGTATTCAAAGTCTTAATTCCAAAACTTTGAACAACATAGTATACCAGATACTCCACTGCAACTGAATAATTTATTTGACTAATTAGTAATATGTAATTATTAAAGTAAAAATATAAAGAAACTTATGGATATATCTTTAAGATGTAATTCTAATGTCATTATTCAAAATATGTTAGAATAGCTATTTATTGATCAATAATTATATAATCTCGTATTTTAGGATTCGATTAACCGAGATTAGATCATCTTAAATTTCCAAATTTTTTGGATATTAATAAAATAATAAAACTATCGCTCGTCGGTATAAAAATAATAGAGTAGAGTAAGGTATAAGGAAAATTGGGAAAAATTTGCAGCATTTGCAATTTTTATCTCTTAAAAATTGCGCGATCTGTTGAGTTAATTTCTGATTTACTTATAGTAGGATGCACAATTAATTACTAGAACTCATTTAAAGAAGTATATCTGTATCTCCAAAAATAATTGTTATTTCAGAGAGTTTTACGTTATTTTTGCACTTTTTACGTTATTTTCCGACATTTTAACATTATTTTCCTCGATTTGACGTTTTCATGATATTTTGCAATATTTGTCGATAATTTATTAAAAATACCCCTCTATCTCGGAAAGTAACCGTTATTTCAGAGGGTTTTACAATTTTTTTTTAATTTTTTTACGTTACTTTTTGATATTTTTATATTATTTTCCCTGATTTTACGTCGTTTTCATGATATTTTGCGATATTTGTGCTTAATTTATCAACGATCCTGCTTTATCTCAAAAATAGTCGCTATTTCCATTTCACCTCAATGAGATGTACTAGTATACCTTAATATTTTTAAAAGTAGTCATTTTTTAGACAGATGAAGAAGAATAAATTGTTTTAAAGTAACTATGGTATTATAAAGCAGTTAAAACTTATAAATTATAATGTCTTACTCAGGCCTAGTGGTATAATAGTTAATAATATTACGGCAGTTCTTGTTGACCTCTTCCAGAAACTAAAAGTGTAAATAAGCGGCAATACGTTTATAGCAAACAACACGTATAATAACATCATAAGTGCTAGAATAAAAATACGAAATATTAGTATATTAGAGTTAAAAATCATTCAGAAAGGTAATTGATTTCGCAATTTGTACTCACAGACTTCCGTCCCTCTAAACATCTTAAGTCCGATTGCAGCATCCATGATGAGCAATCCAATAATAACAGAAATCGACATTACTAAGAACACAATAAAATCGAAAGCAAACATTGTACCCCAGTATGATGTGCACGATACTCCTGACATTCTCTGAAGGTGTTTGACTTTCGTGACCGATTCTCTAATTGGATGGATAACGAATAAAGCCAATGCCGCATAAAGGAAAATTGATAAGAGGATAGGCACAACGTGACTCTCAGTCCAAGCTGTGCTTCCATCCCCAAGTCGATGCAGCTCTTGGTAGTCGTTAAATCGTGGAAGCTCTTGGACCTGTATCGTTATACTGTGATCTGCACCATGTATTTGTTTTATCAGAGCATTGCTAAGCAAGTTGATAGATATGGGAAGAGCGAACGTCGCTTTCAAAGGATTATAAAGAGCTATAGCATTGACGTGACTAACATTGCCTCTGAAATCTGCGCCGGTAATAATATGGTAATCATATCTTATGATATTCTCCTTACCAAGTTGTATTAATGCTAAAAAAGAAATAAATTTTGAATTAGTAGAATTTGACTTTTTTTTTCTATGGCAAAAACATAAGTTACCCCTCTATAGATCGTGTCTAAAAGCTAGATATTTTGCCAATAGACATGAATTTATTTGATATTTACCCTCTGTAAAATTTCTGTTTTGAAAATCTCCGATCACTTTACTATTAAACTTTTCTACAACCGATTTGTAAGAATCTCCGTAGGCTTTAGTATTGTTATCTGTTCTGAAACATGATTTCGCATAGGGGTATAAATCTGGCTTTATCGCTACTGGGTCGGCAACTTGATCAAAAGCAGTGTGACCAGATAATACAATTGAAACACAGATCAGGGCTAAAATAAGCTAAAAAAATCGTTTACAAGCTCAATGAGAAAAGTATATAACAAAGTATAATTATGTAATTACTCTAAAATTCTATTATAAATACCGTACCAAAAATATCATTGTAAAAATCGTCGATATGTTTTTCTGAGTGTAGGTCATTTTCTTTCGAAGTAAAGCCATTATGGAATTTATATATAAATCTAGGCCTTTTAATTTTGTATCATTAGTTGAAAGAGTTTCTGGTAAATCGGTAACATTATTATCATCTTGAGTTACTCTAAAACAAAAAGTATAAAAATAGTAAAAAATTTGAGGATTAAAAACTAAATGAATTTTTAAATGAATAAGTTTTTAATAATGTACGAAATAAAAAACAACAACTCACTGCAAAAATATTTGTTCTAAGGTTATTAATGAAATATTCATTGCTATAACACCAAGTTCCTTTTTTCTCCTTTCTATTTTATCTAAAGCATCTGGTAATTCAGAACTAGGTGGAATGCTTATTTGTACTTTGCCTCCTTCGCGTTTAAATATTTCACTTTCAGAACCTAAAAAGCTGCGAATCTCTTCCAAATCACACCAGGATTCAACAGTTAAAGTTATTTCTATATTTCCATGTCCTTGAATAAATACAAATAAATTTAATACAATAAACTTTTGTAAGGGCGTTTCATTTAAAAACAGGAAAAATATAACAAATTATATTAACCTAGTAACTTTTTAAGAAACATTGATGTTCCATAACATCTTAAGTTGCCACTATGTACTACTGCTATTCTATCAGCGAGTATATCAGCTTCCTCCATGTCTTGTGTACTAATTAAAATAGTTTTTTTCTCTCTCATTTTCTGTTGAAGTAAAGTAATACTCAATAAGATGTTATTTAAAACTTCAATTAAAGTTTTTCTTTCTAAAAAATAAACTTAAAAAAAAATATTTTATGAATTTATAAACTGTTATAGAATTACCATTAATATGTTCCAAATATCACGTCTACTTTGTGGATCTAATCCTGAAGTTGGCTCATCTAAAATTAATGTCTGAAAACAAAAACAATACGTTAATACAAATTACATTTATTAATGTATGACAATTATAAAAACACTAACACTTGAATCTCCTATTAAAGCCATTCCAAGACTCAATTTTCGCTTTTGCCCATCAGATAAATCTCTGGGAATAGTATTTCGATGTTCAGATAATTTTAATTTTTCAAGAAGTGTTTTTACTATGCTGTCCACATATGATTTAGGCTTGTTTTTGTTTTTCAACTAAAATATTAGTAATATATGAAACTTAATTTTCAACAACTGTATTTTATAAAATATTAAAATAATTAAATTAATTAAAAATCGTAATAATAGTCTAATACTGATATTTTATAGAAAAAAAATTAATTCAATTTATCATCATACCATAGCGAAAAATGTTAGTTGTTCACAAACAGACAATTTTGGAAAAAGGATATTTTCTTGAGGGCACAATCCTATATCATGAGATATTTCATCTGTACTGTTTTTGACATTTTTTCCATTTATGAAAACTAAACCTTCAGAAGGACTTGTCATTCCTTTTAATATAGAAAAAGCATTTGAAAACATTTTATATGTATTGTACTTTTCCATAAATTATAAAAAGTATCTGTAAACTCTAAAAAATACCTGTTAAAACTGACATCATAGTAGTTTTACCAGCTCCATTGTGACCAAGAAGTACAGTAATTTGTCCTTGAAAAAAATCAACTGAAATTCCTTTCAATGCATGAACTTCCTATAAAAAATATACTTAATATCGTTATTTAAAAATTGTTTGTAATAGTAAAAATATATTACCGTCTTATTAAATAAACTGGGAATATACGTTTTTTTTAAATTACGAATTTGTATTCCCGGAACATACACTCCTTCAGTTATTGTTTCAAACGGCTTTCCAGCAGATTCATTAAATTCAAAAGTTTCCACTTTGTCATAGATGCCTGAATTTTTATTTCTTTTGAAAATCTAGAATAAATTTTGTTTTATAATTATTCTATTTTTCAAATAAATAAACTAAAAATTATTATTATAATTACATCAAAGAAATAGAATAGATGTTTTTTAATGCCATATTTTCCAGGATTTATGGCACAAATGTAATTAGCCATAATAAAATGAATTATTGTTCCCAATAAAGAAAAAATTAATATCATTCCTATGCTACCTTTTCTTCCATAATCTAAATCCCGAACCCTAAATAAATTATTCCACTGGATTCCTGTTACTGAAATTGAATACAAATTATTAAATATTATTATGGTCATTTTATTATTTAAAAATTATTATTTATTCTTTCAATAAATAATATACTTACTTATACTTTCATAGTAATTAAGTTCTTCAACTGCTCTGTATAATAAAATATTTGGGAAGAATATTCCTAAATAAGGTATAATTCCATATACATCTTTTTTAATGCCATACTTTTGAATCACAGTTGCAAATGCATATAATACTGAAATTGCTGTGACCAGAAGTGACGCTGTAAAATGATAAATATTAATTTATATGCAACATTTTCCCTTAAAATCTATAGAAAAAAAGAAAACTATCTTACGCTTTGTAAAGTATGCAGAAACATGCATGCCAAATGTTATCAAATGTGCTACATGCAAGGTAAGTGTGATCCAAAATAGAAAAGGATTTCCATACTTCAAAAATGGAAACACGTTCTCATTGGGACTAAAGGTCATTAAAACTATAATTGGGATGGTGTAAAGTAAACTAAAAACTAATCCACTAACTAGCCAGCTTAGTAAATTTAAGTAATTAGGTACACCATTCATTGCCATTAAAACCTGAAATTCAATTTTACTTTACTATTTTTTCTATTACTGTATTAGTGAATGTACTTACATTTGTTCCTAAAAATTTTTCATCAGATGCATATGAAGTTTCTATACATAATGGTATCAAAAAAACTAACACAGCTATTATACGTAAAGTTTTTCCAAAACTTATATCACTAGTTTCCGGTAATATTTGAGCTGGAATAGGCATTTTTTGCATGTAAATCTGAAAATGAGGAACTTGACCCTTTATTTTTATAAATGATTCATCTAGGCATAATTGCAATCCTGTCGTTAACTGTGTGAATTCATCAATGTCATTTAGCATTGTCTTTTTCCTATAAAATAACCTTTTTGGAAGCTCTTTTGGAATTCGTATTTTATATTTTAAGTGAGTTATAGGAAGGTCAAAGCTTGTATTTTCAAAAATCACAGCCATACGATGATCGTCATATGTTGGAGTTTCAGAATCTTTTAGCTCCTTAAGCATACTTTCTTCTGTATTGAACCACCTTATTGCTGTTTCAAACAAGTTTAAATTTAAATTAATTAAAAATACAAAAAAATTTTAGTAAATTATATATTTGTTTAAATTATATATTAATTTAAATTTATTTAATAATTGTATGAATTTCTATTTAATTATATTTAATTTATTATTAATATAATAATTTTATAAATTTAATATATACATAAATTTAATTTTTAATCAATTAATTAATATAGTAAAACTGATAACAATTTTCTTAATTACAAAGTTATATATAAATATAATAAATATAGCTTACTATCTTTGTCATTCATATGGAGACACTTTTTAACTTCATCTATCAATATTTTTGTAAATTGACTTTCTGGTACAACATACAAAAGTTTCTTATTCTCTGTTAAATATGTTTCTTGGATTTCTGTTGGATATGAAATATTCTTTTTAAAAGCACGTGGAGGATCTTCTTGGGATTGTAAATTTTTAAAACCCCATACACTAATGAACAATAACAATGGTATCATAATTTCTACAAATAATCCCAATTTCCAGCGCCTTTTGCGCACCAATAAATTTTTGTAAAGAAGGAGTCCAAAAATTCTTAACTTTTCCTTAATCATGTTTGCTTTCTTTACTTTGACTGCTCAGAAAATTATTATACTTTTCACCTAAAAATAGAAAGATTATTTTAAAATTTCAGCAGAGTAATACGGTATATCACATTTATTTATTATAAAATAATGTTAAGTCTAATAATAAACAACTTTCTCTTGATAAGAATAAAAAATAATCTGAAATAAACTTTAATACTATATCATGAAAAACACTTGATATTTCTTTTTCATCTGGTTTAAACTTGTGAACTAAATTCTATGGAAAAACCCACAATTACCATTATTTTCTTTTAAACATCTGGGAAACACCAGAATTAAAAAATAAAAGACTTTTAAAACATATTTGTAAGTGATTCAGAATAAACAGTAAAACTATATTTACTTCCGTGTCTAATAAAACTAACAATGAAAAGTATTTATCGTTTGTTATTAACAAGTACATAAGCATTCTAAAATCTTTGTTTACATCCTGCTAACCAAAAATGTAGACAATTTTTTTCAACAGACAATTATAAGCAAGACTGGCCTACATACGGCGCAGGCATTTTATCGACCGAAATAAATTTTGTATCCAATACTTCACCTAATATCTCCTCGCGCGCGGGCGGCTTTGTTCCTTTCTTCAAAAGCAGCGTTTATCTTTGAGCTGTCGTTGTCCCATTTCTTCGGCACGTGTGTCTGCTGCTCCCCAAATGTGGCTCCTAACCAGAATTACTCTTTCTCTTCCTCATCTCCGAGTAAAAATGCTCGCCCACAAACACATCCTATCTTGTTCGTTAAAAAGAGCACTTAAGTAAAGACGACACCGGCCTTTCAGATACGCTCCTATCAATGTGGCAAGCGTAACTGCCTTATGTATATTTTTACATGCGTGCCGAGTCTGCGAGTGTCGTCTGCGCCTAGTGCGCGATACACTCAGCGAGTACTATATACATATATATAGATATATATACAACAAAGCGTAAGAGAAGGAGAGAAAGCCGCGCCGACCTCGCCCCCGCCGCTTGAAACGCGCCTTTTCTGCGTCAGCCTGTACAATATATGCTTTTTCGAATGTACCTAACACCAGCGCCACAAGGAATGTTGAATCTCTATATGGTGGCGAATCGACGAAGTTCTTAATTGGGGAAGAAGATACTTATTGCAGTGATCGAGAACAAAGGAATTTTTATTGTTTTCTAGATCATTTGTACCGAGATGGTGAAAAAAACTCTGTGAAAAAATTTGAATTTTAAAAATTAGCTTTTACTTTATTATTTTATACATTTTGGCGCTGTTTTATATATTGTTTTGCGCTTTGTTAATACAACTCCGTAAATTTTACTTGTAAAGGGCAAACTGCCCCTTTAATTGTTTAAATAAATAAAATAAAATAAAATAAAATATTCTTTCCCGATTATACAGAACTTTCAACTTTTATCACCTTATGGAGATTTATTGCTTTTGGCTCTAGCGTCTATCTTCGCCATGGCTATAGCTCTCTTATATTTGCCAAAAGGCTGTAACTATACAGGGCGCCCAGCTGGCGCCGGGCGTGTTCCGCTGTATCGAGTTTTCGATTAATTATGTCAATAACTTTCTGTATAGGCATTCTACAGCAAGGCATTTTTATTTTAAATTTAAATTGTTAAATTGAATTTTTTTAGTAAAGAGCTAAGTATTTAATAAATTTACTTTTTGATTGAAATTTTGACGATTTAATAAAATTATGATTCTAGTTACTACATTTTTTTCTTTTTTTTTTACAAATATTATTATAGTATGTAAAATTATGGATTATAAGTCATTAAAAAAACTAAGACAAATAACGCTGTTACGTTGAGGAATGTAAAAAGTAAATATTTTTAGTTATGTCAATAATTGGGTCTTCTTAATAACGACACATTGTTCATTTCGTAAAATTTTATTTAGGCGCTTAGATGATGCGCTTTCTTATGTTTTATGTTACACACAGAAATTTTACATAGTTGTACTATGGGATTTTTTAACGGATTTTGTAACAAAAAAATATGTATACCTAGTATTAACGCAGAAAAACTGCAATAAACATTTTAATAATTATAAATCACGTTTGATAATTTCATTTATAATTTATAAAACGAAAAAATCAAATACATATACAAATATTCAAAAACTTTAAACTAAATATGATTACATATGTTTTATAATAATTGACAGCGCTTCAATTGTAAAAAAAAAATGTTTTTGTAAATTTGACAGTTGATATCATTGTGCAAGTATACACTATTTTGTACTTCAACATGAAATTTACATTACATATACATACATGCTGATTGAACTGTGTATCTTTTCTACTGGCCTAAAATATTTTATTAATAATATGATCAACTAGACAGTCTCATCTATGCGAGAATACATTGGCAGCATTGAATTCAAATTTTGACAGTGTTCATTGAATCATCAGTTTTAAAAATACGTTGTTAATAACAAAATTATAATGTACTTATACTAATAAGGTAAATTTTTTTGGTAACAGTCGATTAAAAAAATTTACTTTCGTAATTTTTTGTTTACTTAAATCAAATCAAATCTCCTCTATGATTAAACATTGAATTATTAAAATAGTATTAATTTGAACACAGTATCTAAAAATAGAAGAATCAATAAATATATAAGTACTTCTTTTATCAACAAAGTCAGACAGTTGATTATTATTAATTTTTTCTTAAAATACTTTTTACAATCACATTATGTAAGAGTAAATCACAAGTAATCTTTAATATTAGTTAAAAAATTGTTGAAATAAACAGTCTCAGAAAACGTATATACATATATATATATAAATAAAATAAATACGCGCACATAATAGGGTGCACTAAAAAAGAATACTATTTTTGATAGCATATTTTACTAGACATTAGTATACTGTTTTTAAATACTTATGAGTTACCATAATACTTTTAAAATTGATTTAGAGATTTTGAAATATGATAAATTTTGCAGATGATTTTTTTTCGAAAATAGAAATACCAAAGTTTCAATCGGTCATTGTAAATACTTGTAAAAATTCTTTTATAACTGAGTAGGTCCTTACTTTTCCTCAGGAAAAGTTTTTCGTTTGATGTCTCAGAAACGCTATAAGCTAAATTTTAAGTTAAATACAAAATATGAGTTATATTATTCAAATGCTACTAAAGTAATAATATTGTTTTGAACAATGTACAAATTTGCATAAAGCCTTAGGCTTGATCAACAATTGGTCATTGACAGATTTACTTCGATTCTCTATTAGATCTATTAGCAGCCTTAGCGAAGAACAAAAACAGCTGCTCCAATGTTGAAGATAAAACGGAGAAATCTTCGATGGAGGTATATTTATTCTTCAGTTCCGTTACTACGTCGTACATTTGTCTCCATGTTATATCAGTAGATGGTACGTGATACATTAGGTATCCCTAAAAATAAATTAAATAAAATAATTAAAATC